>JAANDH010000900.1:0-115974 GCA_011799765.1 Nymphaea thermarum
GCCGGAACAGAACAGAGTGTCTGGCGGCAGCAGTCAGGGAAGAACAGAGTGTCTTTACAACCCGTCGGGCGAAGGTTGACCGTCGGGCGGCAAAGAAAAAAGGCAAACACGGTGATGAGAGGCAGATACGGCGACGGGCGACTGAGCCAGAAGCGTCGGGCGGCTGAGATAGAAGCGTCGGGGCTGAGGCTGAGACACCAGTCGACGAAGCCAGAAGCGACAGAGACTGAGGCAGAGGCACCGCCGGAGCAGAACAGAAGCGCCCGGCGAAAGCGTCTGGCAGCGCTGGCGGAAGCCGAGGCGTCTGGCGGAGGTGCTGGGTGTAGGCGGCGACGATGGACGAGGCTGAAAGGAGGTCTGGCAGCAGGCACGGTGGTCAGGCGATGGTCGGGAAGACGTCGAACAATGGCTGCAGGCACGTTCGTCGGGCGATGAACAGTGAACGTCGGGCGATGAACAGTGCCGGCAGTAAGTGATGAACAGTGCCGGGTGTGAAGTAACGTCGGGCGATGAACAGTGCCGGCAGTAAGTGATAAACAGTGCCGGGTTCTAAAGTATGAACAATACGAGCGTGCGGATGAACAGTGCCGGAACTTCACGGCTCTGATACCATGTAAAAACACGAACAACACGATGTAACGTGGAAAAACCCTCAACACGAGGGAGAAAAAACCACGAACGAGGAGAAGTCGGTGCCCACTAGCAGCCAGACACTCTCTCTCCTGATAATTTCATTCACACTAGAAATTAGGGTTACACAAATATAAGTATGCCCTAACAAGGCCATACTGGATCGGGTCCAAACCCGGACCCAAACACAAAGATCCGTCAACAGTCCTAAAAATTGAAATAAATATACTGTCAAGAAGTTAAGCCTAATTAGTTTCAACCATAGTCACAAATAACGTCTCGGAATTTTAAACAGCGAGGTTTTTCTCTGGTATATACGGTGAGATTGAAAAAAAGTGGGAAAATACAGGAAAAATACGGTAAATATTTTAAAATTTTAAAAAACTAAAAATGGGGGAAAATAAAATAAGTGAGAAACTAATAACACAAACATCATAAGATAAGTAGATTTGCAACAAATAAAAAATAGAAAATGAAAAAAAAAATGTTTGGTATTAAAAAATCTGAAAAAAATGAAAAAAATGAAAAAAAAATGCATTAAAAAAACATTTTTTCATTTTTAATTTTTTTTTTCAAAAAGCGCATTTTTTAAGTTTTAAACGGCCATTTAATTTATCGCATTTTTTCGTGCTTTTTTTGAAAAAAAGGTGTTTTCTATTACTATGGACTTTCAACTTTTTATTTGCACTATGCAAATTTAATAAATGAACAATAATTCTAAATTCTTATATCAGAAGATTCATGTCAAAAATTCAATAATTAATAAACAAATCACCCTGTCAATTATCAAATGCTAGATTTATCACTGGACAATACTGAGTCAAACGAGTTTTGGCCGAGTCAAGCCAAGTCATGCCCGAGTTAAGCCTAGTCACGACCGAATCATGCCGAGTTTAACAAAAAATGATTCCCCTTACTGGTTGACCAGGTAGAGAGCCAAGTCAAACCAAATTTACATACATAATTAAGATGCATATACATGGAGAAATATATAGATGTATTTTACAAATGTTTTAACACCCTGCCTCCCCCCCCCCCCCCCTTCAAATTGCCAGTGCTATCAGCATTTGAAATCCTTGAAAAAGTAAGTTAACAAATATACTTTTTCAAAAAAGAAGAACTTAATTTCTTCTTTTGTCACTACTGGTGGTCAACATATGACCAACATAAAGTAGGATCATTTGTTTCTATACAAGTATCTTCCACAAATAATGTAGTGCCAATAAAACAAGATCTAAAACGTTATTTTGTTAATATGTGATTTAAACTATCCAACCAAGTTTTATGTACTTATTGAAGCCTATATAGGACTTTTCTCAATTTAAGCACCTTCTTCTTTGGAAAATTTAAAAGGGATATTAGACATCCTTAGTAACACCACTATTTAAGAAAGCACTCTTCCCATCCATTTGAAAAATATACCATTTATTAGTTACTGCAATGGCAATGGGTGTCATACTGATTCTCATTTTGGCAATGGGAGCAAAGGTCCTTTGTTAGCTATTCCACATTCTTAGATGGATCCCATAATCTACGCTATAATGTATTTCATAGACTAATATGCACTTGTTTTTCAATATGTGCCAATCATTTTTCACTTGTTTAAGGAATTGAAGAGATCTTCAACAGGAAAGCATAAAAAGCATTTGATGTACTAGATACATGGGTTGATGACAACCTGCTGCTAGTTCAAGAGAAAAATGTTAAAACAAACAAGATTAAAAAGCACAAAAAGATGGTAACAGGAAGGCTTGTGTAGGTTGGAGATGATATAGATTTTGAAAGAGAAAATGAAAAATAAAATGGTAATGAATGAAATTTGATATTCATTTTTGTACCAAACAAGTTTTCCTTGGCGATATTTGGAACTTGAAGTTAATGATAGATAATGAATTTCACGTTTGTTATTCTGTAGTGTTTATGCATGATACGTTTTTCATATGAAGGATATTTTTTTGATCTATTTAAAAAATAATAATAATAAGTTTGCAACTTGTAAGTTATGTTACTGATCTAACTATTGAACTAACTAATATGTGTTACATTATGCGTCTTAGAACATTAACTAGATCTTGTATTCTGGAAGCCTAACAACCCTTACTATTGTATGTAGCTCGTTCATTCAAATGCATTTTGGAAGAAAGAGATACATAGATAAGTCAAATTCTTGTTTGACGAAGTCAAGATCTAGTTTTTGTGTGTGTTTGTGTGTGCAAAATAACATTTGGCAGACCAAATGTTTGGCCATCTAACAGTTGTTCGGCCACTGTAGCAGTTTTTTGGAAATTGGACCTTACAAATGTAGTTGAAATGTCCAAAAAAGTATGACTAAAAAGATCATGTCCTTTGAATGATCACAACTAAAATTTTTTGGAATGCACTTGAGGTGTCTTAGGATAAGCTGTAAGAATGGTTCAGATCTTTTAATGTTTATTCTGAGAATCTGATTTTTATTTTTCATACCAGGAGACTGCACTTCAAGGACTACTTTAGCTCCACAGACATCCCAAAGGTGAATCGAGTTGTCACTGAGTCCTATTGCCAGTTTGCTGCCTTCTTCATTACAAGTCCCATCACCATCAACCTGTGAAACCATCATCATTACCTGTGTCAGAGGTAGACCAACAGGGAGGGGATGGAAACTAGTAGTATTCTCTGATAGGAATAACCAAAAATGAGTCATTTTTGCAGCTTAAGCTGGTATCCAATGTAGAATCTCTACTACAGCATATGGTAGTAGTACCTTCAAGAGGCAGACATCCATTACCCAGCGACCAAATTTTGGCAATGAATGCATCAGTAGTAATCCAGCATGCACATCATTCAGACATGTACAATCCAATCCACTAAAATACAAGTGGAAGAGCTTAACACTTTTCTCTCCAAATACAGCAATTTTGAAAAACCATTTTGAAGTTTCGTTGCAATAAGAGGGAGCACCAGAAAAGATCCCATGCACCCTGACACCCTCAAAGACATTGAACAAGTTCAAGATTTTGCTTTTTCCAACATCATAAAGAAGAATTTGTGACCCAGTTCCTGCATGAGAATAAGAAACCAGTTAAGCATCTGGTCACAGAATCAGCCAGGGTCCAATAATTTGTTTCCCTTACTAGCACATATTTATAAGCAACTAGATTACCATCACATAGAATCAGCAAACGTATATTTATTAATCACACAATTGGCACTGAAACAAATGCACATGTTTTCTTTTGCAACCACCGATACAGAACTTGCCTTTAACAAGCATAACAGGAGATAACAATACGTTTGAACATCATATAGACTTTCCATATGCATGGTTCATTTTGCCTACGGTTTAAAATATGGCTCTTAAGATTTGATAGACTTCTTTCGCATGTTGTTTTCTGAATTCTGAAAGAGTAAAACCGCAAGCACATGTTCCACAAGAGCAATTCACAGAACAATACTTTTGGCTCCTATCATATGCTTGTCTATAATGAACTAGAAGCTTACTCCTTGACTACAAGGAAGAGGCAAAAACTGTTATTTTTTTTGCAACATTTATCTTCAAACATGGTGGTTGATTTGCAAGGGATTAAGTACTATTTTTTAATGGGGTACCTAGATATTTTGAAATGTTAAATACTGCAGCCAAAGAAGCTCTGGATTTTGCTTGCCTGGGATGTCTGTATACCATGCTTAACAACAACCAAAAGCTAGACAATGTTGCATAGATCATTCTAGTGGTCCATGTGGCATACTTGTACACAAAATCAATATCTGAAAATATTTGGTCCAACTTCAGTGGAAGTTGCAGGAGTATACCACTTTTGGTGTTGGACCCAATTAAATTGTTCCAGCATCTCATGGTTGCTTCATGAGTTCATTCTGAGTGGTCCCTTATCAATTCTCGTCCTATATACCTTTGCCAGCTTAGTTGATTCTTAAGCATTTTTCAAAAAAGAAAAACTTTTTTTTTCTTTTTGCTATCTTTCTTAGTTTTAGCATGTGTCTCCTTTAAGGCTTGTTTGGTCCCTAGAAAAATAGCTTTCTAGTTTTGTTGTTTCCTGAAATTATAAACTTCCAATTTTTTTCAAATTTCTCGAATGTTGTAATGCATTGATGATTCTAAAAAGGAAGGACATATTTTAATTGTTCCAAGGAAACTCAACAAGAAGTGCTTCGTGTACTCTGGGTTGTCACCTCCCCTTCTTCGTGCCAACATCGTTCAACAAGGTTTGTCTTCAAGGAAATGCATCCAATCATCATTGAGTTCATGGCTTCAACATATTGCAGCCCTTTCCCCTTCTTGTGGGAAGCATTAACAGCCGAGGACTCCGACTGCAATCACAAGAACCTTGCTTGCTGTGAACACCCTTAACCTGCCCTCTACCTTTACCTCCTCCAAACTCCCTCAACAATCATATGTCTCCTTCCTTCATAAGGCTAAGCCCACAATACAGGGCATTCAGAACCAAGAGTTGATTGGAACAAACCACCAATCTTGTCTTCTTCACTAGCATCATCATGCATTAAGTTATTGGTTAGATGGAATACCTCTTGTGAGAAGCCGAGAGAAGGGCACCCGCACCAGGTGTTTGAACAATTCCCCCAGTTGACGCTCATGGCAAGTGTTTGTTTGTTTTATCGCTCACCTCCAACTATCAAAAAGGTAATCTCCATAAATCTTCATAGTTTTTGGGTTAAGGATGGATGCATTCCTACTGTGTACATGTAAGGTTGAGTGCTTAGTGGCTATCAAATTTCAAGAACAGTTCATTGTTGCAGACTGCAAATGAAGCATTTTGATGTTTAGCTTCAAACACTTGCACTCTACTAGCCTGAGCATATGGATATTACTTGATAGAATATGGCTTTGGAATTTTTATTTTTCTTATTGTACCGAACATTACTGATTATCCCAATTCAAACCTTAGCATCTCCGTGGTGGGTGAACAATGCATTGGAAACACTTCTAGTCGGAAACAATGAGACCACCAGAAACTTCCATCAAAAAGGTACCCAATGCATAAGAGATTCATACAACAACCAGACGTCAGACTTCAAGAATTTATGAGACGCAAGCAGAAGCCGCCTTTTATGTCGAAGTTACCATGCGGCATAAAGCACCTTCTCAATCAAGCAAAGAGATGGCGGAAAGAAAGGACGAAATGGGCTGCTACCCCCCACCAACCCTCCCCAAAGCCATCGGCAAAGTTTGAGAATGCTTTGGAAGTTCTTCTTCGGGCAACCTTGCCATAGTCAGTGCTAATGAGATGATAAAATGGTTATGAAACTACAAAAAGGATGCTCGTCGGAAGGAACGAGAAGGGACGAAGGGTACCCGCGAGGATAAAAGGGCGAGAGCAGATGCTGCTGGGAACGTGGAGCAGGCACAGAGCTGAGATGTCTCCAATATAAGCACCTGTCTGCAGACGTGATGAGCGCTTCTCCTCCGCCATCATGCGTGAAGCTGTGCACCCCTGAGGCGGCGCTGGGTAATTGGACAAAGGCGGCAGCTTCCCGCCAGTCCAGAGGACGTTATATGTGTCCCACCCTGGGGCAAGGCAATCCAAAGATGGTTATATTTTGCGGTTCGGGTGTCCGAAATTGCTCGAATGCCTCCTCGAATGCCTCCTAACTGCCCGCACAGCACATTTGATATGTAATTATATTCCAGCTTTCATAATGCTGGAAGGGTTAGGTGTACATGTGACGAAACGATGGTGCAATGGGGAGACGCAGCTCGGACGCCAGGACCAAATGGCAAATGGGCAAGCCCTTTGGCACCTTCAAAGTCTGCAAATTGCTGCCAACTCCTCTTACTTCATGGCTAGAAACATGTATATTACGACTAGCAAACACATGGCTTAGTTGATGATTGTTTTTTATGACAATGAAGATGATGATTATTCCCTCGCCGATGAGCTTAAATGAGTTGAGCTCAAGCTCGCAGTCAGTTAACCGAGTGAGCTCGAGTCGAGCTTGAGCTGAGTAATATGCAAGTCGAGCCGAGTTCGAGCTGGCTAAACTCAGGTTCAACTCGCTCGTTGAACTTTCTTACATGCCAACTACCTAGTTCATGGAATTATCTATAAAAATGACTGTTTTATTGCCCTGGATCAAAAAAACCAAGGCAGATTTTAGAACCTCGGATCTAACATATGAGGTTTTAAAATCCTAGGGCTTGTTTTGCCCATAAATGCATTTTGGAAGTAAAACCCTGTTTTGCCTCCAAAACTTATTTTTTGATCTGTTTGGGCGGCATGAAAACAGCATTGTCAGAAAAAATGGTTTTCTGAAAAAGCTGTTTTCATAAGAGACTGAAAAAACTAACCCCCTTGTTTATTCATCCAAAACCAATTTTGTCTAACCCACCCAAACATAAAAATGATGTTTTTCAAAACTCATTAAGAAAATCATGTTTACAAAACCAGGATTTCTAAAAAAAATGTTCTTTTCAACTTGTCATTCAATCACTACCTTAGGTTTTAAAAGTTCATGTTTAATGCACTGCCTCAGCCTTCTCTTTCCCTTTCCCTTGCTTCATATGTGGATCTGAAATCCACACTTGAAGTCAGACCCCTCCCTCCAATTTGATACATGGGTTTCGGCATTCTCACGGATTTGAAATCTGTGGTTCTTAAATATACAGCTTGAAAAACCTTAGATTTACCCAATAAATCCAACCTCATCAAATGCAACATAAGTATATACATTGTGGTAGGCCTAAATGACATTAACACCCTTTTATTATTGGCAAGTTTCTCTTCGAGTTTCAAAAAAGCCGGGCATAACATATCACATGTCTCCTTGTTCTCTATTCGTTGGTTGGTTACAACCTGAGGAGCTAATGATGCAATCATCTTTTTAGAGACATCCAATATAATTAGAATGATACAAAATTTAGAGATGAAATTTTATATGCAATTAAAGTTTGTACTCTGACCATGAAATGTGAGATCATATCTATTTTATCAAGCATGCACTCACTATATATGTGGGGAAACTTGAGTTCTTCAATTGTTTGATTGTTGTTTCGTCAGTTGGTATGAAATAATACTCATGTTGTGAACCACCAAGGTCCTCGATGGTTCATTAGATAATTTATCTTTATTGTCATAAACACCTAAAATTTTTCCACTTTTAATTTCCCTATTTACCTTCCTCATGGTTGTTTTTCAAATATTTTCAACCAATTTGCAGTCATTCTCTAAATGTTTTAATTTTTTTTTAATCCATGATGGCCCTATGCCTGAAATAGCTTTAGTCTACCCCCTCCCTCTTTGATGTAGGACAAGGTAATCATGGATATAGTAAAAATTGTCCCTTTCTGGTCTAATTTGACATCGCTTAGCTTAGGCCAAGCTCAGCAAGGCTTTTATACCCCATCTAACATAGCTTTAGCTCCCCATGAGTGACAAACATCTAGTTTGTGTTTGAACTTGGTATATCCCTGTATCATTCCTACTTCACTCAGTAAGAACTCTATAATAGTTTTAGCATGAAATAAGCATGGGTACTCCTAACCAAGCCTAGATCAAATTTGTCATACTTAATTCAGCTTATTAGAAGCTCATAGTCACCAAGCATCGGTCCAATTCAGTTTGTTCCTTCACTTGTTTGTAATTTGGCTTATTTTAGGTGGAAACTCATCAAATATCAACTTTCTCTATCAAATTTTCATCCAATTGCATTCCCTTTGCCCATCTAGTGAAAATCCCATTTGAAACCCATTGAAATTCCAATGTTTCTAGTTGTTGCACTTCACTTCCTCACTGCACCAAGTGGTTGTTGCCATTTAGAGAACAATCATTTGAAAAAAAAAAAACGGCAAGTTAAGTTGGGTTTCCAAATGAGAATCTAAACTTGGGACTTTCTAGAGGAAGGCCCACAACTTGGCTAAGTTTAGGATGGTAAAATTAACCTGAGCCAAGATATATATGGCAGGTGCAAAAATGGTCATGTGGCCCAAGTGTTCTAGGGTAGCAGAATTTTCATCATGTTTCAACCTCAAGGGCCTAACGTTACCGTTTTGTCAGGTCAGGTCGGATCGGATCAAGGTCCAGACCCGGACCCGAGCTCCACACATGAAGAGGAGCCCGACGCCTCTTCTCCCTCATCTTTCCCCTCAGTCTCCCTCTTCGTTGCCTCTCTTGTTGCAAGTGAATGCCTGACACAGAGAAGAGGAAGGCGAAGGTGTGGTAGCGGCGACGTTTGGGCCAGTGGAGGAAGGGCGACGACGGCGGTGATGGCGTTGCACAGGTAAGCCGTCGGTCTCTCCCTCTGTCTCTGTCTTTTTTTTCTTCTTCTTCTTCTTCCTCGCCCTTCACCGTGCCTCTAATCTTCTTCCTCCCGCGCCCCTCGCTCGCCCTCTTGTCTCCTTCTTGTGCTGTCTCACTCCCTCACCCATGCTCTCTCTACTAGAGTCTCTCTCTGCCTTTTCTATTTCCTCCTCTTTCTCCCGTGCTATCCCCTCCTCTGCCACTCTCACGCTCTCTCGCCCTCTCTGTTTGCCTTCCCCTCTATCTGAACCCACTCTACTCGACCTCCCCCTCTGTCTGCAACCTCTCCCTCCTACGCAACATTCTCTCATCTCTTTGTTCACATTCTCCCTTGCGCCAGTCTCTTCTCCCTCGGCCGAACCCTCTATTTCCCTCTCTCTTTGTTGTCCATTGTTGTTTCCCCCTTTTCATGTTGTCTCCCTCTCATTCCCATCCTCTTGTGCCCTCTCTCACTCGTTTTCAGCCACCCTCACAGCTACTGTGGGCCTCTTCTAACGACAAACCCCTCTCTTAAACTTCCTTTTCACTGATTTTGACTCTTTTGTGGCTGTTGGATTGGATTGCAGTTTGGGGACACTGTCTTCCCCTCATAACAATGAATAGACGGCATTGGTGGTGGAGGCATTGTATGATTTTTGCCGCTAGGGGATCAATCGAACATTTGATACAGCTACTGGGAGCATTGCAGCAGTTTGGACACTAAGATTGGGGTAAGCAAGACATAATCGAGCTTAGATTATCCAAAATTTACTGTTAGTGCATGTATAATTATTATTTGGGCATGCTAAACTCATGATTCGATGATTTGAAATGCATATTAGTGATGTCGCTATTTTGAGGAAAGTTTATGACTATTTTGAGAAGAACGAAGATCTAAGTGTATAATTATCTTTTTAGCATGATGAGTTGATTTTTGAAGTGATTTGAAAACATGATAGAGATTTTGATGATGTTGAGAAGGTTTAGAACCGTTTTAGTGAGCTCAGGAAATATGCTTCTATTGATGTGCATATACGTCATATGTTGGGAATCTTAGTTTTTGGATAGACGCCTCAACTAAGGAAGCAAGGGAGAAACCAATTAGTGATTGGTTCAAAGGGGCTTAAATCGTTTCGTCACAACCTCAAATTGTTGAGAAGATACCTATTGGGAGGCTTTGGGTCGATACTACCCGTTGACACCCTCTTGAGGCGATGACTTATGCCTCAATGATTGTATTTTATAATTGTATAGATTGTAAAACTTAACGAGTAGAGAATTTATCACTTGCTTATGTTTGCAGGTACACCGGGCACATCAAATAGACCCTGAGGGAGAAGATTCGAAGCTCGAGACATTTTGGGGTAGTTTGGCAACGTGCGGCAAGTATGGCGGCATTTTTGGCAAATCCCTGCCCATGGCCAAATTTTGAATGTGTGTTTTCAGGATCGTTGGATCCTATGATTGTGATGTGATTGAATGAATGTATGCATGAGATTGACTGGTCATGTGGTTAGTTTTGTTTTAAAATTACTATGCAATTGCATTGCATGCTAGAAATGATAACTGCTTAGGACAGATGAGGTAAGGTATCAAGTCGAGTATCTCCTCGACCCCGATTATGCATGAGAAAGCATCATAAAATGATAATTGCATAGGACAATTACGAGTCAATCACTGATAGAAACTACTCTTTGGGGTTTGACTAAGTTTTGAAAGATGTGATTGATATGTTGAATGATGTGAATGTTGCAACTTATTTTATATGCATTGTCGTGGGCATGATGCAAATGAATGAAATTGATGGGTAACTGTACTCATAATGTTATGACGGCTAGCTAAGAATGTTAACTATATATGTAGCCATTGTGTGGAGGCAATTGGAGGTATGAGTGCACTCGCAAAGTGAACCAACCTCATGAGCTAGCCGGTCATGGCAATGTGTTTGGCAGATGTCCCACCTTCGCCATTGGTCTCGCCTGCTCAGAGTGCAGGCGATGTAATGCCCCAAGGTACCGTTGTGTGATCTGCTTGGAGCGTTGGGCTCCTGGCTTCCCAAAATTGGTGTCTTAAGGAAGGCCGAGCATCTCTCCTTGGAATTCACACATTCAGGGATGATTACTCTTCTGTTGCAGTGTGAATGGATCCATATAGTTTCGGGTGACCACGAAGTTGTTTCACTGTAGGTCGCCCGTGGTGTGCATGTGTCTGTGTTTGCACCCACAGGACTATCAATTCACTAAAGCTAATGTAAATAAAAAGAACGTGAATGAAGTGAATGTGATTATGAACTATGTTGATTGTGACCATTGAGTGACCTTTACATGTTGTGGCATATGTGAGGGGTTTCCATGACAGGTCATGTGAATGTATGCCCTATCACGGCATGATAGTGATTTGCTTTCATATTTGTTATATGTCATATTTGAGCTCTTATCTTAGAGGGTTATGGTTTTATCTGGCTTGTTGCCATACTGTGAAGGCTAAACCTTCAGTTGTCTTTCTTTTTCAGGTTTTGGTGGACTTAAGGCAGCAGGTTGATCAAATGGCTCTACTCACATCCTAATGGGAAGTTTTTGGGTCTATTGTAGTGGTAGCGCATTTTGTTTTGGTCATATTGATGTCTTGTTTTTGTTAGATATCAATGTTGTGATTTTGAGGCATTTTTGTCATAGGTATTATTGTGAAGTATGATGTGATTTTTGTATGAATTGAAAATTGTTATATAAATAAAAGTTTGCCCCATTGTTTTAAATTGCATAGCTCATTTCATTTTGAAACATTGTGTTATCACATCTCAATGTTTTATGTTAAAAAAAAAAAGTTATTTGAGGTCAAAGTGTTGGCGTGTGACAACTTTGGTATGAGAGCTATGACAAAACCCCACTATGGATGCGAGTTAAAGTCTATCTGTGAAGCTGTGTTTCCCAGGTACGCACTACTTGAGTTAGCTTTTATTGATGTTTTGATTTTATTATGATATACATATATATATGTGTGTGTGTGTGTGTGTGTGTGTGTGTGTGTGTGATGGATTGATGTCTTAATGATTGTGATGCATCTTTGCAAATGAAACTTGTAAAAGTTGTCTCAGACTTCGTAATAAGAATGAAAGTGTTTGTATAAATGGAGTACCAACGTAGGGGTAAGAAGCAAGCTGGGCCGGCTACAAAGGCACAAAGAGAGCCAAGTTCGATCCATTTTGATGCGCATAGCCCATTGGATGATAGTACATCATGGTAACAGTATGTCCAAACTAGTTTGGGTGCCCAGACCCCACCGAGGCTGACTCCACTTGTTGATCAACAGACTATACTGCTTACAACTTTGCAGACACTGAACTCACTAGTACAATCGATTAAGTAATTAGAGAAGCCATGCATCTCCTACAAGAACCGAGGCAGACTCCACTTGTTGATCAACAGACTATACTACTGACAACTTTGCAGACACTAAACTTGCTAGTACAATCGATGGTAAATAATCAAAAGAGCCATGTATCTCCTACAAGAGACACTACTGCACCACCTAAGGAAAAGACAACTTCAGTGTCATTTAAGCAATTTATCTCAATGCAACCGCCTGTCTTTACTAGAAATGACAGTTCAGACAAAACAGAGGAATGGATTGAAGAGGTTGAACACATCTTTGAGCTTCTAAAGATGTCAGAAGAAGACAATGTGAATTATAACTCTTATTTATTGAAAGGTGATGCCAAAAGATGGCTACAATTGACCCGTGAGATTCGATTTGCAGACCAATAGTCAATCTCATGGAAGCAGTTCAAGGAATTTTTTTTTTCAGCACTTACTTTTCAGTGCATGCTAGAAACAAAAACATGCAAGAGTTTCTTGAATTACAAGAAAATCATTTGAGCTTGGAAAAGTATGTTACAAAGTATTGGCATTTAGAGGTGTATTGCCACACTTCTATACCACTGATGAAGCAAGGGGAGACAAGTTTGTGTATGGTTTGCACGACGGGTTGCGAAGCAAGGTGATGTCTAGCAGGCCATGTGATTTGGAGGAGGCGGTCACTATGGCAAGACACATGGAAGAAGATTGGGCTAGGACTCAGAAATACTATCACAGGAAGACAAGCCAGCACACACATGGTGGGCGAATGCAGGCAGGGCAAAGCCTTCTGAGAGGCGTGATGACTGAGCATTCAGGCATAACATGCCAAACCGTAGTGACACCAAACATGGGGCAGTGACTACTTCAACTCTACCGAGGTGCCCTACTTGTTCATGTGTGCACCCCAGAATGCCGTGCTATCGGGAAACTGGAACGTGTTTACATTGTGGGAAGATGAGATGTTTCATCTAAGATTGCCCCACGATGCGAAGAAGGGAGTTGAAGAAGCCTGAGGCCTTGTTGGTTCTCACATTGCTAGAGTGTTGTTTGATGCAGGGACAACTCATTCTTTTATATCTAGTCGATTTGTCACTTCAGTGGAAGTGTTGGCTGAGATGATGCCGTATGTCTTAAAAGTGGTCAGCCCTATGCATGCACAAGATTCATGTAGCCAGTATCTACCTGATGTAGATGTGGAGATTCATCAACACCACTTACCTGCACAGTTGGTAATAATAAGTCTTAGTGAGTTTGATGTCATTTTGGGCATGGATTGGCTGTATACATATTACGCCAACATACATTGCAGAAAGAAACAGATACAATTATTGACAAATGATATGCAACCAGTGGAATTCCAAGCTCGAAAAGCCAGTCGAACTGATAGATAATGAATTTTGCAGTAAAGGCCAAAAGATTGTTAGAAAATGGGAGTGTGGCATTCTTGGTTAATGTGTTGACAAATGTGACCAAGCATGTGAAGTTAGAGGATATTGTCATTGTAAGTGAGTACCCTGATGTGTTCCTTGAAGAGTTGTCGAGTTTGCCTCCAACACGAGAAATTGAATTCAAGATAGAGTTGTTAAAGGCTTCATTCGACCTAGCGTGTCACCTTGGGGAGCACCCGTATTGTTTGTTAAGAAGAAAGATGGAACAATGCGTTTGTGTATAGATTACATGTATGTTAAATCAAGTCATCATCAATAATAAGTATATGCTTCCTACAATTAAAGACTTGTTTGATCAGCTCAAGAATGCGAATGTATTCTCCAAGATTGATCTGAGGACAGGTTACCATCAACTCTTGATTCGAAGAAGAAGTTGCTAAGACTGCCTTTCGAACTAGATATGAGAACTATGAATCCAGGGTCATGCCTTTTGGGTTGACCAATGCTCCCGTAATGATTATGGATCTCATGAATCGGGTTTTTCAAGACTACGTGGATCAGTTTGTTATCGTCTTTGTAGATGATATTTTGGTGTACTCAGATAGTGAGGCAAAGCACAGAGATCACTTAAGGAGTGTGTTGAGTATTTTGTACAAACATAAGTTATATGCCAAATACTTGAATGTGGACTTTGGCTAGAGAAGGTAAACTTCCTTTGTCATATGATCTCAAAAGATGGAGTGTCTGTCAATCCGGATAAGGTGTCGACTGTGCAGGACTAGAGGACACCATGCAGCGTAACAGAGGTTAGAAGTTTTTTGGGATTGGCAGGATACTATCGCAGGTTTATACAAGATTTTTTGAAAATAGCTATGCCCATGACTAAGCTATTGATAAAAGAAGTGAAGTTTGTTTGGAATGAAGAGTGCGATAAGAGTTTCCAAACTTTGAAGGACAAGCTTACCACCGCCTTTATTTTGACTCTTCCATCAAGTGATTCTGGATTTGTAGTGTACACCGATGCATTGGGAATCAGGTAAAGTTGTGTGTTGAAGCAACATGGTCGTGTAGTGGCTTATACATCACAAAAGTTGAAGGAACGTGAAAAACACTATCCAACTCATGAGGCAAAGAAGATGAATTGAATACTTGAAAAGATTAAGATTTCAAAATATCATATCATATGAGAATGACAAACGTGGTGGCTGATGCTTTGAGCAGACATGTTAAAGCGATGTTATGCAGTATGATGAATTACTCTTGGATGTTCTTTCAAGATATGGTAGCATGGCAGCCTCACCTTTGCGACGAAAATAGAGCCAATAATGACTGCTTTGATATGACATCCTCTGTTGGAAGAGCTTATACTGAAGCAAAAAGAAGATCCTGATTTTGCTAAAAATATGGAAGAAGGTAAGAAGACAGATTCTCTTTGGTATCAAAATGAAGATAATTCATTGTGATTTTGACAAAGATTGTGGGTCCTTAAAGATGAAGGGGTGAAGCGTTAGTTGCATGATGAAGCTCATAAATCTAAATTTTTCATACACCATGACAGTACAAAGATGTTTCAAGATGTGAAGCAAAATTTCTGGTGGCCTAGAATGAATCTTGAAATTGCAGAATATGTGACAAAATGCTTAGTTTGCTAGCGGGTCAAAGCAATGCATCAAAGGTAAAGAGGCTTGTTGCAAAGGATAGATATTCTAGTGTGGAAATTGAAGGACGTTACTATGGATTTTGTGGTTGGTTTACCACAAACCAGGAGACAACATGTTGCCATATGGGTGATTGTTGATCGACTTACGGAGTCCGCTCATTTTCTACCAATCAGAATCAGTCAATCATTAGAAAGCCTCGCAAAGTTATATATTGGTGACATAGTGAGATTGCATGGAGTGCCAAAGTCTATTATTGCAGATTGGGATCGAAGTTTTACCTTTAGGTTTGAGAGGCAATTGCAAAAGGCTTTGGGTACCAAGCTTATGTTAAGCACAACGTTTCACCCTCAAACTGATGGGAAATCTGAAAAGACCAATCAAATCTTAGAGGACAGGTTGCATGCATGTGCCTTAGATTGGAGAGGAGAATGATATAAACATGTGAAATAAACTGAGTTTGCATATAATAACGGTTACCACTCTAGTATAGAGATGGTGCCTTTTGAGGCATTGTACAGGAGGCCATGCAGATCGCCAACTTGTTGGATCGAATTAGGTGATGACAAGATCGAAAACCCTTTGGTATTGCAACATTACACTGACCAAGTACAATTGGTAAGAAAAAAGTTATTGACTGTTCATAGTAAATAGAAAAGTTATGCCGACATTCAATGTAGAGAGTTGGTTTTTGAAGTTGGTGATCATGTATTCTTGAAAATTTCACCTACTAAAGGCATTTTTCGATTTGGTATTAAGGGAAAGTTGAGTCCGAGGTTCATTGGGCCATTTGAGATATAAGAGAAGATCGGAGATGTGACATACAGATTGGCACTACCACCTAATTTGATTCATGTTCATGATATTTTCCATGTTTTCATACTTCGGAAGTATGTGCCCGATCCCACACATGTGATTGATTTTCAAGGCATTCAAGTGCAAGATGATTTAATAATAGAATAAAAACCTATTAGAATTGTGGATCAAAGAGAGCAAGTGCTTCACACTAGGAGAATTCTTTTAGTGAAAGCGGAATGACAACACCGTGGGTTGAATGAAAGCACATGAGAACTCAAAGAGGATAATTCGAAAGAAGTATCGACTCTTGTTCTTGCATTTAGGTATGATCAAAATTTTGAGGACGAAATTTTATTTGAAGAGGGTAGGATGTAACGTTACTGTTTTGGCAGGTCGGGTCGGATCAAGGTCTAGACCCGAACCTGAGCTCCATGCGTGAAGAGGAGCTCGACGCCTCTTCTCCCTTGTCTTTCCCCTCAGTCTCCCTCTTCGTTGCCTCTCTTGTTGCAAGCGAATGCTCAACGCAGAGAAGAGGAAGGCATAGGTGTGGCAGCAGCGACGTTTGGGCCGGCGGAGGAAGGGTGACGACGACAGCGATGGCATTGCATAGGTAAGCCATCGTCTCCCCCTCTGCCTCTACCTTTTGTTTCTTCTTCTTCTTCTTCCTCGCCCTTCACTGTGCCTCTGGTCTTCTTCCTCTCGCGCCCCTCGCTCGCCCTCTCGTCTCCCTCTCCCTCTCATGTTGTCTCACTCCCTCACCCATGCTCTCTCTGCTAGAGCTTTCTCTATGTCTCCTATGTTTCCTCTTCTCTCTCTCGTGCTATCCCCCTCCTTCGCCACTCTCATGCTCTCTCGCCCTCTCTGTCTGCCTTCCCATTTATCTGAACCCACTATGTCGACCTCCCCCTCTGTCTGCAACCTCTCCCTCCTACGCAACCTTTTCCCATCTCTCTGTTCGCATTCTCCTTTGCGTCAGTCTCTTCTCCCTTGCCCAAACCCTCTGTTTCCCTCTCTCTTTGTTGTCCATTGCTCTTTCCCCCTTTCCATGTGTTGTCTCCCCCTCATTCTCATACTCTCGTGCCCTCTCTCACTCGTTTTCAGCCACCCTCACAGCTACCGTGGTCCTTTTCTAATGACAGACCCCTCTCTTAAACCTCCTTTGCGTTGATTTTGACTCTTTTGTGGCTGTTGGATTGGATTGTAGTTTGGGGACGCGTTCTTCCCCTCATAACAGCGAATAAATGGTGTTGGTGGTGGCGGCATTGTATGATTTTTGCCGCTAGGGGAACAATCAAACATTTGAGGCAGTCATCGGGAGCATTGCAGCAGTTTGGACACTAAGATTGGGATCAGTGAGGCCTAATCGAGCTTAGATTATCTAAAATTTACTGTTAGTGCATGTATAATTATTATTTGAGCATGTTAGACTCATGATTCGATGATTTGGAATGCATATTAGTGATGTCGCTATTTTAAGGAAAGTCTATGACTATTTTGAGAAGGATGAAGATCTAAATGTATAATTGTCTTTTTAGCATGATGAGTTGATTTTCGAAGCGATTTGAAAACATGATAGAGATTTTGATGATGTTGAGAAGGTTTAGAACCGTTTTAGCGAGCTCAAAAAATATGCTTCTATTGTTGTGCTTATACGTTGTATGTTGGGAATCTTAATTTTGGGATAGACGCCTCAACTAAGGAAGCAAGGGAGAAACGGATTAGTGATTGGCTCAAATTGAAAGTACGGGCTAAAATCATTTGGTGACAACCTCTAAGAGTTGAGAAGAGACCTATTGGGAGGCTTTGGGTTGATACTACCCGTCGACACTTTCTTGAGTTGATGACCTATGCCTCAATGATTGTATTTTACATTTGTATAAATTTTTAAACTGGACGAGTAGAAATTTATTACTTGGTTATGTTTGCTGGTATACTGGGCACGTCAAGTAGACATTGAGTGAAAAGATTTGAAGCTCGAAGGATTTTGGGGTAGTTTGGCAAGGCATGACAAGTATGACAGCATTTCAGGCAAATCCCTGCCTGGAGCCAACTTTTGAATGTGTGTTTTTAGGATCGTTGGATCCTATGATTGTGATGTGATTGAATGAATGTATGCATGAGATTGACTAGTCATGTGATTAGTTTTGTTTTAAAATTAGTATGCAATTGCATTTGCATGCTAGAAATGATAACTGCTTAGGACAGATGAGGTGGGGTATTGAGTCGAGTATCTCTACGACCAAGATTGTGCATTAGAAAGCATCATAGAATGATAATCGCATAAGAAAGCTACGAGCCAGTCACTGATAGAGACTACTCTCTGGGGTTCGGCTATGTTTTGGAAGATGTCATTGATATGTTGAATGATGTGAATGTTGCAACTTATTTTATATGCATTGCCCTGAGCAAGATGCAAATGAATGAAATTGAATGGTAGCTGTACCCATAATGTTATGACAGCTAGCTAAGAATGTTTACTATATGTGTAGCTCTCGTGTTGAGGTAATTGGAGGTATGGGTGCACTAGCGTAGTGAACTAATCTAATGAGCTAGCTGGTCCTTTTGTGAATGTGCTTTCTTAATGATAAGTAAAAAAAAAAAAAAGAGATGAGAGGCCAATGGGTTGTGGTAATGTGTTTGGGAGATGTCCCACCTTTGCCACTAGTCTCGCATGCGTAGAGCACAGGCGGTGCAAGGCTCCAGGATACCGTTGTGTGATGTACTGAGAGCGTTGGGCTACCGCCTTCCTAAACTGGGTGTCCTAGGGAAGGCCGAGCAACTCTCATTGGAATTCATACATCCAGGGATGATTGCCCTTCCGCTGCAGCGTGAATGGATCCATATTGTTTCGGGCCACCACGGGAGTTGTCTCTTGACTGTAGGTCGCCCGTGGTGTACATGTGCCTATGTTTGCACCCACAGGAACTGTCAATTCACTAAAGCTAATTTAAATGAAACGAATGTGAATGAAGTGTATGCGAATAAGGTGAATATACATGAAGTAAATGTGATTATGAAGTATGTTGATTGTGGCCATTGAGTGGCCTTTACATGTTGTAGTGTATGTGAGGGGCTTCCATGACAAGTCATGAGAATTTATGTCCTATCACGACATGAAACTAATTTGCTTTCGTATTTGTTATATCTCATATTTGATCCATTACCTTAGAGGGTTAGGTATTTATCTGGCTTGTTGCCATATTGTGAAGGCTAAGCCTTCAATTGTCATTCCTTTTCAGGTTTTGGCAGACCAGGGGCAACAGGTTGATCAGATGGCTCTACTCACATCCTATTGGGGAGGTTTTGGATCTATTGTAGTGCCAATACGTCTTGTTTTGGTCATATTATTGTCTTGTTTTTGTTATACATCAATGTTGTGATTTGGAGGCATTTTTGTCATAGGTATTATTAAGAAGTATGATGTGATTTTTGTATGAGCTGCAAATTGTTATATAAATAAAAGTTTGCTCATTGTTTCAAATTGTATAGCTCATTTTCTTTTGAATCATTGTGTCATCGCACCTCAATGTTTTATGTTTAAAAAAACAAGTTATTTGAGGTCAAAAGGTTGGATTGTGACACTATATATACAGGAGGAGGGGGATGCCACCTTTATCTAGCACTTTTAGTATTTATCCAATTGTCCTCTCTCTAGTTTTCTTTTCTTGGTGCCACTTGCTCCAAGTAAGCCTCCCACCTTTTCTTCTTCTTCTTTCCTCTTTTTTCCCTTCTTTCTCTAAGCCACCCTCTTCTTCATTGCCCCTTCTTTTTGTTCACCTAGGATGTCGACCCCATTATCTTTCTTTTCTTATTTTTCATATATCTCCTCTTATCCCTCTTCCACATTCCTCTATGTTTTCTCTTTTTGATCTATTTTCTTCTTCCCCTTTGCATGACTAGCTCAAAAGAAGAAGAAGTTGCCTTTTAATGGAGTCTCTTAAAACTTGAGGAGTACAAGTGATTCCTTACAGCAAGTAGTACTATTTTATGTTACCAAACTTGTTCATGGGAAGTGGTTTGTTGGGGAACCAAAACTCTTTGAAAAGGTATGCCTCTAAACACTTTTAGTTTTCTCTTTTAAAAGATTTTATTTCTTTCTATGTTTGAATGAGATGTAGTTCTAGTTAGATAGATGCTTGAATCTCCTCATTCTTTTTCCCTTTGTTTCTTTCATTTTCCTGTATTCATACATTCTTTTTGTGGCTAATAAATGGAGCTTAAATGAGGCATATTCTCATCTTCCATCCCTCTTCCACATGGTTGGTGATATCTTGGGAGGCCTAACATCGACTATCATTGGTTTCTGTTCGACAAGAATGAGTTATTGAGCTATGGTAAATGATTGTTTACATAAAAAATTTCTCAACTTTGCATATAGACTGCATAAATGAGATTTATTACATGTACTCACCTTTGCTTTCCATGTATAGGAATTCGAGAGATGGAACCCAACCAGTCGGTATGAGGTCTGAACGTTCTTGACACCTTTGCTTGGGTAATCAGACTAAGGAGTAGGCTTTATGTTATAATATCTATGAATTATATATCTTCCAAATCCTAAGAAAGCAAACATGTTCAGAATTTAAAATAATGCAAATTTTAAAATCAAATTGGATTATCGGAAATATGACTTGTGAACCAGGAAAACTAAAAATGAGATTTGGTTCATGTTCAGCTCATATCCATGCAAATGAACCTAGGTCTTAACATGTATGCACACAACTAGATTATGCATACTCAAGATCTGGTCTCTAAGGTGTTATGAAATATGAGACATCACCTTAAGAAGAACCAAAATGAAATCAAAACTCGTCTCATGATTAGCTTGATTTAAAATCCAGACTTCTTGATCCAAACTTGTAATAGGGATTTAGGCTCCATGGTTTACTTGCTGGCCAACTTGGTTTTAGATTCAATTTTATGGTTCAAACTTGTAATATGAAATTTAAGATCCAAATTTCAGAATGCAAGATCCAGATGCTTGAGGTTTGAACCAAATCACCTAATTTGGGATCCAAAAATTGAATGCAAGATATAATACATGTAAACTATGATGCATATTTAATTTTAATGTTGTTATAAAATTTAAATCTAAACATGAGGTCCAATATCATCCTATCCAGATCCTAGATCCAATTCACAATGATATCCAAAACTCAAGGTCCAATAATGCTTGTTTGAGGTTCAGTTGATTTGGATCTAGGTTTAACTATGCTTGATGTAATTGGGATTTCATAGTTGGGGTTAACCTAGCTAGGGCTTGATCAAATCATGGTTCCTTATAGTAGACTCAATGAGGTTTTAGTTAAGCATCAAGAGCTTTTATAGGGGCTGACTAAGGAGAGATAGATATAAGGTTTATGACTTATTTGTAGTAGGTTCTAGGGCTGATCTTGATCATGCATGAACCTAGGTTTTTAGAAAACATGATTGTTTTAGAAGATGTTTGATTTTGAAAACATGCGTTTGAAAATCTCTGTTTTGAAAGTGAGCTCTCCTAGAAACTAAAGTGAGTTAGATGCTCTCATGTTAGGGCTATTGTTGCATGGCATGGTACTACCTAGTCAGACTTAGTTTCTATGTGAATTTTATGTTTAAATGCATACTTGAAATCTAATTTAGTTACATTGTCCTAGATATGCTATTATTATGTGAAAGGGGAACTGTATATTTGCACGTGCATTAAAGCAAGAATAGAGACCAAAATTTAAATACTGAACTGAAAGCGAAGTGCGAGAGAGAGAGAGAGAGAGAGAGAGAGAGAGAGAGAGAGAGAGAGAGAGAGAGAGAGAGAGAGAGAGAGAGAGAGAGAGAGAGAGAGAGAGAGAGAGAGAGAGAGAGAGAGAGGAAAGGGGCATCCTTGACCCCACATGTGTAGGCCAAAAATTGGAAAGTTGGAAATTTTAAAACCTAAGCATGTTTTAAAAAAATTAAACTAACTAATAACTAAAGTAGAAATAACCTAGACTAAGCATGCTAATGCAAAAAAGAAAAATTTAAAACATGCTACTAAAAAAAACTAAAAATCAAGAAAAAGAAGGAAGGAAAAGAAATTACTTGAACTACTGAAGACCTGATTGAGCTTGCCCCCATGGCCCCTGCTTGAGTCTTTTGTGGTGTTACTGCACCTCTAATCCAAGACTTCACTTAGACTTTAAAGTTTTTGTTCAATTTTATTTTGGGTACTAGTTTGGGTTTTCCACAAACTTTTTGCACTCACATAAAAATAGCAAAAGTTTTGCAGAGAGAAGAGGGGGATGTCCCTTTTTTATAGCATGAAAGAGCAGGCTTCTTTTGAACACCCGAAACTTTTACAAGTCCAAATGACCATTTTACCCTTCATCCTGAAATTTCAAATTCCAAGAACAATGGTTATTTTTGGAGCAAACAAGCACTTTTTACACTAGCATTGATCACCTAGACCCATATCACCTAGGTCAGACAAGCTGAAAACTATCATTTTGCCCCTATATCCTGGCATTTTGACCTGAAAAGTACACATCTTTATCAAAGTTACATGAATTGCCTAACATTTGAGTAATTAGGCCATTTCTTACCTTCAGATGGTTGGAAAAAAATGGCAAGCTAAGTTGAGTTTCCAAATGAGAATACAAACTTGGGCCTATATAGAGAAAGGTCCACAACTTGGCTATGTTTAGGATGGTAAAATTAACCAGAGCCAAGACATATGGCAGGTGCAAAAATGGTTATGTGGCCCAACTGTTCTAGGGTAGCATTAGAATTTTATTCATTTTTCTACCTCAAGAAATTACTTGCATCTTCAAATCACCAAGTTTTTTGTTTTTTTACAAAACTCAATAGATTAAGCTGAAATTGAATAGGATTATGTTTATCATGCAAAAGTCATTCTTCTGTTAGTTCGGTTTGGGCTCATTCATCTTGGTTTGAGCTCAATTCAGTTTAGAGTTATTCATCTCTCTTGTTTTCAGGGGTTTGAACTTAATTTGAGCTCAACCCGATAGAGTGAACTGAAATCAAGCTAGGATCATGTTTATCATGGATAAATCAATCTTCCCTTAGCTCAATTTGTGTTTAATTCTGTTATGATATCTTTTCTATCCTATTTTCAAGGTTGTTGAGCTAAGTTTGAGCTTAATCTGATAGAGTAAAGTGAAACCAAACTGGGATCATGTTTATCATGTACAAACCAATCTTCCTCCAGTTCAGTTTATGTTCATTCATCTCAATTTGAGTTTAATTAATTTTCAAAGGGCTTGGAGCTCATTCCTAGTACATGCTACACTCAATACACGGTGGTTGAGCTCAATTTAGAAGGTAACTGGCTTATCCAACCACCCTAAGCTTTCATTATAGTAAAAATTTCAACAAAAATCAGCTTTTTATGGCCCTCTTCGATTGTTCTTTATAAATATGACATACATGGCTCGATAAAAATTTAATTTAATTTTTAGAGAATTTCAAGAAGTTTTTTTCAGCAAAATTTTAATGAAAACCGATCTAGGAATAGGCCCACAAGTTTGTTTAGCTGGATTGACAAAACTTATCCAAAACTCTAGAATTACACATAGGAGTAAAAGGATCATTTTTTTTAGCCATATTCTTCTACATAGTCATAAGATATCGGTCACACATACCTTGGTTTATGTCTTTTTGTTTTATAGAACATTGGTTCAAACCATCCTTTTTACTTGAACCTGTTTAGCCCAGAATCACATGCATGGGTATTGTCCTATCTGAGTCCATTTTCATACCTGGATCTCATATCTAAGCCCTAGATCTAAGATCTATTTTCATAGACCGAGATCCATTATTCCAATTTTCAAATCTCAGATATAAAATCATGATCCAGAACTCATTATCATATATGGATCCATCTTCTAAAATTTTCTTTAGATCTGAACCCAGATCTAGGTATCAGTATCAAACCTAGATCCAGGAATTATAAACACGGGAAAAAGTTGCGAAGATGAATTTGATGAGGGTTACTAGTGCTTTGACATAGGTTCACATGCTATGGTCAAGTTTTTTAAGAACCTAGTCATGGAACTCATAAAGGAAACCGTAACATAGTTTATATCATTTTGTCATATATTTATATCATGATTGAATGGCATTAATGCTTTTGATCAGAAAAAGATCAGACTTCGCTTTGGCTTTAAAAAACATCATGAGCAAAACCCACTTTGCAAAGCGAGTGCTTTGTGCAATCACATCATGAGCAAAGAGAATCAAGTGCTTAATGCACATTATATTTCAAAACTGCATCGTGATTTTCTCACTCTATGCTTAATATCAATTCACAAAGAACTTGAAACATGTGGAATTCTTTGTTGAGCAGTCTGACATCAATAGAATTGAAATTGGTATCTGTACGTAGTTGGAATGAACATTTTCTATTTCATATCAACCTTTAAAATATGGTTTTACGTGTGCTGTATCTGTACGTAGTTGGAATGAACATTTTCTATTTCATATCAACCTTTAAAATATGGTTTTACGTGTGCTTTCTCCTTTTCATATTTTCACATAATTTGTTCTTCATAATCAATATTAATCAGAACCCTTTATCAAGAATCGGTCAACACTTCTCATACATGTGTTGCTTTTCGCAAGATCTAATTTGGATCAAATTTGAGATCACAATGAACAAATTTCTATCCAAAACACAGTTCTAACCTATGGTTTAAAGTTGTTGAAAGGAAAGAAAGGGAAAAAAGTTTAGTCCCATATCGATTTTCAAGGGGTCAACCCCTTCTCTCTCCTATAAATAGGGCTCACCTCTCTGCTTTCACTACACTACACACACCAAGAGCTGCTTAAAGAGTCCAAAAATTTTGGTAAAATTTCAATGTAGTACTCACAAAGCTTGGCTTAAAACAAGTTAAATTTTAAGAGTCTTTGGTCTGAGTCTTGATACAAGCTGCATTAGCGCTCAACCTCCAACCAGGCTCAGTGTAGAGGTGGTGGGAGTGGGCTTGGTCATGCCTCTAGCTTAAGGTAATTTCTTTTGCCCTTTTATTTCCTTTTTATTTGCAATTTAGTGCTTTCTTTCTTTTTATGTATGTTTTGGTTTACTTTTTTGCTTTTAGCGCACTTAGTTTAGTTTATTTTCTTGCTTAGTTCCTAAGTTTTTTCATTTGCTTTTGTAATGCCTTAGTTTGTCTTATTTGAATTCCTATGATAGATTCAATTTAATGTCATTAAGGTAGACATAGGGGTCAGGTATACCCCTCTCATCCCTCTTTTTCTCTTTTAATTCAATGTTTTTGCTTATTTACTTTTGGTTATATCATGCATATAGATAGCATTTCCTTTTATTAGGCATGCATGACACATTCATTCTAATATACATTTGAACCATCTTGTACCTACATGCACCGGGTCAGCGTAGTTGCAGACCCAAAATTGTTATCAAAATCAACTTCTTTAAATGATTCAAAAAACCAGGGTCATGTAAGTGTGGAGTCCAAACCTAGTTCAATTCGCTAAAACCTAGCCAGACCGGTCTTAGAGCTCACTACTTATGAACCTAGTCCCATAAACTAGATCTGGCTAAATTTTTTAACACCCACCCATATGAAGTGAATGAAGTCCATATCATATGCCATATGGTTTGACAAAGACCAAACACATTTACCATAGCCAAACCCTTCCCAGTTAGGTTCAAACCCCAGTGTAAGCAAGACCGAACCCAGTCCCTTGGCCGACCTACTCTAAGTCTACTTAGATTTTGGATTCAATTCAAAGGCATTGGATTCAAATTGTGAACCTTATGCTGATATAAACCTTGATATTAAACCCAATTTTATCATACTTAGGTTTGGATCTCAATTATTAGATTTTGGATCTTGGATTATGGATCTTGAATATTGGACATCAAATTTTGGATCTCTCAAACTTAGAATTTGGATATTGGATCTTAGGTCTTGGATTTTGGATCAGATTTTATATAGTGAGCTTTAGATGAACCTCAGGTTGAGATTCACATAATTAGACCCGAGGCATGAATTTGAACAGTGTAATAATCATATTTAAATCTATTCTTTCAACTTGAATTTTAGAAGATCAAATTACATGAACACAATATCAAATTTACTAAATCTCGACCTCTATGACATCCTATATCTCAACTTAAAACAAGAATTATATAAAATCTCTTAAACCATGAACACAAGGTTTGGATTTGGATCCAGTTTCTCCTAATAGGTCCACATCCTACACCCAAATCCTAATAGAGAGTGGACTTCAAGTCTACATGGTCTAGTTTTACATGCATCATATTAGATTTATAATACCGATTTGCATATATGTTGATCCAGCATGAACAAACATAAAGATTTGGTTTTTCTTGTTCATAAGTCTATTTCTTATGTGTTTAAATCATGAAAATTTTCAAAATTAAGGCACATTTAATTCCTAGGTTTTGGACAATATTTATACTTAGGAATTAAAACATTTAGTCAAGTCTTTAGTTTGATTAGCCCTCGTAAAGACACTAGGAACTGTCAGACCTTGTATCGACAGGTCAGGCCCCATCTCTTGAAATCCTACACAAAGAAGATGAAGGTGAGTATAGGTAAAGAAGTTCTGTTTGTGTGGTCTGCAAATAAGGTTGAAAAAATTTTACATGTAAATCTCCTCTAAAACATTTAATATATGACACTGAAATTAGTGCTCCCCTCATGTGGCATGAAAAACCATATGTTGAAACTTGTATTTGCCATATTTAGCCTATTTGGAGGTCAAATATTTATGAAAGTTGATTCTATCTAAAACAAACTGATCTTTGCAAATTTTGAATGATTCATGAGCAATAGTTCATGCGGACAAGTCGCATGCAGAGAATTTGATGTAGATATGGTGAAAAAGCACAGACCAAACCATTTACTATATTGCATGTTAAACATAAAAATATTCGTTCTAAAGCCATATGGACACTAAATTTGCTTCATCCTGAACCAAAGGTCTCAACTCAGAATTCTGCATGTTTCATGAGCAACGTAAATGAAATCAAGCACAACATGTTTTTTCAGAACGAATATTCTAATCAAGCACAACATATGGTTCTAAGCTTCAAATCATGATCCAAATCTAGAGAAAATTCTAAAAGATAGATATGGACATGGATCTTGGATATGGTTTTGAGGTTCATATCAAGGTCTGAATCTAGAAAAAGTTCTAAAACATGGTTCTTGTATTGATAGGGGATTTGGATTAGAATTCTAGATAGAGATTTAGATGACAATAGTTCCAGGATCTAATTTCATATGATAAGATTAGAATTGATGCTCCAAATATTATAAGCTTAGGTATATGTGACATATAGTCTAAGTATGGAAGACATTATTGAAGATAAATGGCTATTTTACCCTTGGGCATGGATAAGATATATAAAAAAATGACTATTTTATCCTTAGGTAGATTTGGATCATTTGTTATCCACTTGAAATAAGAAAATGATCTCAAACTAGAGCTCCGAAGATTTGAAAATGATAGGCTTGATGAACTTACATGTTTGTGACATATAATCTTAGGTTCAAGCGGAAATATGGATCAAAAGAAATGACTATTTTACTCTTTGGTGTGATCTTGGACTTAAATAAGCTTGAATCATGAATTTGGCTTGGCCAAGGCTCGATGAAACTAAGCTATATGTGGCATATGTCTTATGTTTATGCAAAAGAATATGATTAAAAAGGAAATGACCATTTTACCTATATATGTAATTTCAGGGCTACAGATGAGTTTTGTCGATCTGATTTGACCATCCTATGGGTCTACTTAGATTGGCTTTGGTTAAAATTAATCCAGAATTGTTCTAAAAGTCAATTTTTCTAAAATTTACAAGTTGTAAATGTCGTACTTATAAAAAGAAACCGAGGAGGATTGAACATTTAGGTCATCTTTTGGGAATGTCAGTAGTGGAATTAAGGATGCTTAGATCAACCAATTGCTGGTAAAGATGTGTAGAAAGATCAGAAAATTTTAGTCTGGTTTAGCTGAATTGAGTTCGACAATTGTTCATACATCATAGCGAGTACTAGGAATGAGTCCAAAACTTTTGGAACTCAATTGAAGTCATACCAGGATGAATGAACATAAATGGAACTAAGTAAAGACAGATTTTCACATGATAAACATGATCCTAGCTCGGCTTCAACCCGCTCCATCAAATTGAGTTCAAATCAGCTCAAACCTTTAAAACAAGGGATCGATTGAGCTTTGGGGCCTTCAGAACTAAATTGAACTCAGACTGAGATATATACATTTAAACGGAACTAAAGTAAGGTAGATTTATACATGATCAACATGATCCTAGCTCGGTTCAAGCTAAAACTGAAATTCAGCTTGGACCTTTCTAAATATGAGAAAGAGTGACCTAGTGGAAAATTCTGAGTTACTCTAGAACTGAAATTTGGGCTTATAAACTCAAAGTAAGTGAAATAATACATTTTTTCCAGTAAGGTAAATCTATCCTAAACTTCATTTGTCTTCAGGATATATGGTCGAGCTAAAAAATGCAATTTTATGTTCTGCTGAGCTCACTTGAGCTAGGGTGAGCTGACTTCAGCTTGTCAAAAGAGCTGCCAAACTAATTTTAACTACCCTTAAGGGCTTGTAGAGCTAAGAATACTCTATTTGAGTTTGTTCTAAATCATTGCAAGGGTTGCTGAGCTCTTTTAATGTCTAGAGATAAAATAGTCATTTGATATGATGGCAACAACCTAGGTGATCATGGTTTAGGTATTAGGTGTCTAAATAAGGTATGTTGGACCCTAGTTTTCTATGACCGGCTCCTACACTTAAAATCACTTTTGAAAGATCAGTTGAAAGACCTTCTTGTAGTAGGGTTAGAATGGTCGTGCATATATTCGATTCCATGGTTGGCTAATTATGCATTTGGATCATGTAAGATATGCTCTTACATGTAATTGAATGTTTGATGTTTTCTAAATAATTGTATAGCTTGCATGCATTGTAGACATTCCAATAAACATGTTACATTATTTTGTTGTCATATTTATATGAGAAAGACATAGTTTGGAAGCATTCAGAGCATAATCATTGAATCATGCAGGCTGCAATGAGGAGAGGATATAAAGAAAGTGAAGAGAAAATCCTCATCCAGAACCTATGAAGGAGAAGTTAAATGAGCTAGAGAGACCAAAGGTTAATCTTGTTCAAGAAAAATTGAATAATTGGAATGAGTGATGCATGCCTTCCAAAACAAAAATGGAGATAAAAGGGTCTGTTATGATGAATTTCTATGAATGAGTAGACGACTGCTTGGATGACCTGCCTAGAAAGTTGAGGAAATTTGATGGCAAAAAAGGAATAAAAAACACACCTTGCCATGTTTTTACACAATATCATCACTTCTGCAAGGATTATTACTCTTTCTTCATTTATTTCCCTTATAGTTTAGGAGTGGCAGCTTGTTGGTACGTAGAACACATCAACCCCATTAAGTTGAAAGAGCTTCATAAAATAGTGAACATGTTCATAAAAAAATTCTCACAATATAGAGGTTGCACCTACTATCAATACCTTTGCTTTGTCTTCAATAATATAATCCAATACCACATCAAGGAGCATTTTCTAGAGAAACAATGATAGTCGAAGATCTTTATAATTAGGGATGTACATGAGCTGAGTCGAGCTTGAGCTCAACTCGACTCCAAACTTGCTTGGCCTTAGCTGGAATCAAGCTTGACATGGTTGGGTCGAGCCCAACTTAGATCGAATATACCAAGCTCGAGCAGCTTGACTTGTTTAAATTCATTTTAATGCTGATTACAACATGAAACAAAATCTCACGCGCGAAAAACAACGACGAACCCTTGGTTAATCATCGTCAATCATGACAAATAAAGTGAAGACAACCAAAGCTAGAAATGACTCTCATTCTAATGAGGTATAATAACCTCCAAAGAAAATTGTAAGATCAAGAAGAAGAACAAGAATGGAATGACATGAACCTAATAACAACAATTGAAAAGAAAGAAATGTAGTTGGCTCTTTTTCGGAATGTTTAGTAGAAAACACAACGCAGCATACTGATGTTTCATGGACTAAACCAAACAATGAAACATCAGTACGTAGTTAGCTCTCTCTCTCTCTGTGTGTGTGTGTGTGTGTAAAACACCCCCAAATATGCTAGATTTGGATTTGATACTAAGCTTAAAATCATAAAATCCGATCAAGGTCCATGACACAAATAACTAAGGCTAGATTGATCAAAATGGACTGGCTCAGTCTGACTAAGTATAGTTTGAACCTACTTGGGGACTTGATTAAAGTACGTGGGTTTACTCCTAGTCAAATCATACGACCTAGGATTTTTTAAATCATTTGAGTAAGTTGATTTTGAAAACATTTTAGAGAAAAGCTATGATTTTGAATGTGGTCATGCGTGAGGACTAGACTAAATCCAGGTGTTCACATACATGGTCATGCATGAGGACTAGACTAAATCCAGGTGTTCACATACTAGGGCTAATGTCATAGGGTATTCTATTGGGTTGATCCAATCTAGTTTCTTACAAGGGGAACCTGGGTGCAGGGTGATCTAGGTGCATGTTAATATAATTGTGCATACATGACTAATGAAAGCATAAGAAAGGTGATCTATATGTATGATTTAATTGAAGGAATAACAAAACATAAATCATGAAATCAGAAGAAAGAGAGAGGGACACAAGGGGCATACCTCACCTCTACGCCTATCTCAAAGACATTAAACTAAATCTATTCTAGGGAAATAAATAAGCTAAACTAGAGCATTACAAAAGCATATAAGAAAATCCTAGGACCTACATAAGAAAGAAAGTGAACTAAGCATGCTAAAAGCAACAAAGAAAAACTAAAACATGCATAAAAGAAAAGAAAGAAAGAAAAGGCACCAAATTGCAAATAAAAAAATGAAGGAACAAAAATTACTTGTACCTGAAAAGACTGATCCCACTACTATAACCTCTGCATTGTGTCTGGTTGAGTGCTAATGCAACCCGAACCAATACTTTGACCAAAACCCTAAAAATTTAATGTTTTGAGCCAAGATTCTTTTTAAGCACTAAACTAAAATTTCATGAGAATTATAGGGCTTTTGGGTAGCTTGAAATTGTGGAAGAGAGAAAGGGGCGTGACCCCCTTTTATGGTAGTTGTGTGTGTGTGGGGGGGGGGGGGGGGGGGGGGGGGGGGGGGGGTGGTGGGGAACCATCGATCCTCAAGAGGATTGATCTCCTCCTCACTTCACAAAGTAAAAAACTTCACACTAAAAACATGTTTTTCAATTGAAATTTGTTTGGTAGACTTCAAACCTAATCTGAATTTGATTTCACGAAAACCAATTTGTGCATGGAGACATGCTGATTGATTCATGATAAAAGATTCAAATTAACTTTGAGCATAGAGAATGAATGACGTGAAAATACAAAGCAGAAAAAACACACATTTAAAGCGTAGTTTAGAACAGACATTAGATGGAAAAATGTTCATTCCAACCACATATGGATACTACTTCTAACTGTATCTATATTGTTGTGTTCAACATAGAATTTGACATGATTCATGTCCTTTCATATGAATTGACATTAAGTGTGGAGTGAAAAATCACGATGCTTTTTGAAAATATAATGTGAATCAAGCTCACATGTGGATGTTGTATCTGAGTTTGATACTTTGTTTGCACGCCTCCTACGAATAGGGGCCATGTAAGGCAGCAAGAGTTTGTTTTAGTTTAAAAGATTGAGATAGAAAAGGATCCGCCCGTCGGTACAAAGTCTGACTGTTCCTGCTCCTTTTCATAAGGATAGTCGGCCCAAGGTCTAAACGTTTCTCAAATTGTACAAGTCATTTTGATTGACCTTATATCCTTGTGCATGGATTGGATTTGATTTTGAAGATTATTTCAAACTTGATTGATTTGGTATTCAACTTTTGACAATTGATACTTTTGCTTGAACAAGGACTAAATGAGTTGGATAGGAATTTGGATTTGGTTTGATTGGGAGCTTCAAGGATTTTTTTTTGAATTTCAACTATTTTAAAGATTGAAGATTTGGTGAAATGGCTATAAGTTGAGTAAAATTGTACTTGAATTGAAGCTACTAGATTTGGTTCCAGTAATTAGACTTTTGGACAGGTTTGAGCAACTTCAGTAAAAAAAAATTGGAGTTGGAAATGTGGTTTGGTTTGAAGGCTTTAATCTTAAACCAATTGAATTGAGAGTTGATAAATTTGGAACTTTGAAATTGATTTTCTTTTGGAAGGATCATGAGATTGAAGTATAGTTTTGCCAAATTTTGAACTTCTCTTGAAGTTTGAAATGACATGATAGGTGAGGTTTGAGAGGCAAATTGCTGATTTTGGAGTTCATTTTGTAGGGTTTGATTTGGGGATTTGAGATGAAATTCTCTTTAATTTGGTTCACTTATATATTGATGATAGGTGAATCGGTATGCTTGTGTGTGAATGAGTGCATGTTTGCAAAAGCAAACTAAATATTGCCATACATGCTTCACTCTCTCATCTCTCCATGCATAATTAATTAAGTTTTATTCATAGAGATATAGATATAGACGTTGGCTGGTTTTGGGATATTGGAAATGTTGGACAGCTTCTAGATTCATTTTTGATATTGAAATCAAGAATAAGATCTAAAACATGGTCCACGGGCTTGATTTAATTTAAAAAATTAAAGTCTCGAATTTGAGAATTTGAAATGGTTGTGTCAAGAGAAGAATTTAGAAGTTTAAGAGACTCTCATCAAACCGACTTATAGACTCACAATCTAGTCACTTGGAGGTTGATTATGATTTCCAATGAAGGATGTAGGGAGGTAGGCTTCCCACCATTTATTAAGAAGAAATCATATGTACACGACAGAAAAGATATACAAGGGTGGTAAGGATGCCATGCGTCTATCGGTAAGGAGTAAGCTCAAAAAACCAGAGCTTCTAATACAACAACCCCTCACAAGTAATCAGAAAACCAGGCTAAGCCAAAAAAAAGGCCCAATACGGCCTCAACAAAAAAAAAAAACAAAACAAAACAAAACAAAACTGACCATATAAAAGAATCAACTAGTGGAGTATCGATCAAAAGAGTTAGAGCAGTCCCTTACCAGAGAGCCAATGTTGAAAGGAATTATATCATCTTTGAACCTCCAGTAGCAGCTGTGGTCAGCTAAAAAACTTCATTTCTCATACCAGTTCCTTCTACCTTCAATAATAGACTTGAGGTGTCTGATCCATCCTTTGTTGTTGGAATGGATGGCAAGGGGGATAGAGCTGGTGGAGCGAACAATTTCCCCCCACTTGAGAATGTTAAACTCTGCATCATCTACACCATAACATGCTTCTAAGGACAAAGCTCCTTTAATATTAGCATCTGAGCCTTGCAGGCAACCAACCACTATTCTTTTGCATTTAATGATGAGGGTGATGACATACACTTATCTGAGATGCTAACATCTTCAAATACATTTGAATAGATGAGACCATGGCTCCCCCAAAGGTCAACCAGATTTTTATCCATGTCATTCCATTGAAAGACTTTATAGGCCTCTTTGCATTTCTGCCAAATGATGTGATAGAGGGACTTAGTCCTATTTGCGTCCCAAACTTCATGGTAGGCCTTGTTCTCAGCCCACCAAAGCTGCCAGCAAACTATATGAAAGGTGACAGACAAATATTTGGTCATCCAATAGTGCTTGAAGCGATTATTCATCCAGATTTGGAGTTCCTGCCAGGGCACTCTGGACTTTTCAAACTTCTTAACTATCCATTGCCAGGTTTTACGGGCCTGGTCACATTCAATGAGGAGGTGGCAGTTGGATTCCTGAGCTTTGTGGCATAAGGTGCATTTGTTAGCTAAAGTGATCCTTCTTCACTGAAGACAGTCCAAAGTAGGTAGCCTGTTGTCGCATGCCAGGTAGACGAACCAGCAAGCCCTTGGGGGGGCAGAATTGTTCCAAATTAACTTTCACCATGGCTCCTTAGTGCCTTTGTGCCTGAGAGCTTCATAAAACATAGTTGATGACAACTTCATATTGGGATCAGATATCCACCCAAGTGAGTCCTTATTGTCTGTGAAGGTGATCTCACAAACCTGTGTCATGGCTAGTTGAATGTTGATCGAGTGTTGTAGATATTTGTTCTGAGCCTTAGCAACATTGAAATGGAAGTCCTTACTGAAAGTGACATAGTCATTTGCTTGTATACAGCTTTTGAGTAGAACATCTCCCCACTTGTCCAACCAAAAGAGGGCAGGTTGACCATCTTCGATTGTCCAAGCAATCTTGTCTTCGATCTTTGACCAAGCCCAACCTAGACTTTTCCAAAAATAAGAACCAGTCCATGGTCTTTTAAGAGACAACATGCTCTTGGCTGATCCCAAATATTTTTGCTTACACCAATTCCATCCAAGGGAGTTGCTATTGACTAGCTGGCGGACCCTCTTCGCTAGAAGGGAAGCATTCATTGTGTCCAACTTCTTGAGACCTACTAGCCTTCTTCTTTAGGCTTACAAAAAGTGCTCCATGCCTTCCATCTATATTTGTGATTACCGATCTGATTTTCAGCCCATAGGAATCTAGCCATTGATGCTTCAACAATTGGATGACTGCTCTAGGTAGCCGCACCAATTGCATCCAAAAAATAGGTAGAGAGTAAAGGTTGTGCTTGATGAGACAAAGCCTACCACTATAGGAAAGAGAAGTCATTTTCCAATTTGATAGTTTTTTGTCAAATTTATCAGTCAATTCTCTACAAATTTCCTCTGTTAGACACCCTGAGAGATGAGAGAAGGGGAAGACCAAGATACTTTAGGGGTAAATTGGTAATTTCTTAGTTAATAATTGCTGCCAAACTAGATTGATCACTCTCGTGAACATTACAGAGGATAATTTTAGATTTGGAGGGGTTGATCTTCAGACCTGAAGTGCTTTCCATCTCCTCAAAGAAGGATTTGATTCTTCGTAAGGAGTGACTGGTGGCTTTGCAAAAAATCAAAATATCATCAGCAAACATAATGGTGCTGATTTTCTCGATCGCTCTAGGAGCTCTCGGGAGGGTGATCTTTGTGTGCATCACTTGACTTTTCCAACTTTTAGAAACTGCTTCCATTTCCATAATGAAAAGGTAGGGGGATAGAGGATCCCATTGTCTGACTCCTCTTTTACTACCAAAACGTCTCCCTTCATGACCATTTATAAGTATGGAATATGACGTGGTTCTCATAGTAGTCATGACCTTGGAGATCCAATCCTGACTGAAACCGAGAAAGTGCATGTTGTTTTCAAGAAAGTCCTAAGAGATATGGTCATAAACTATAGAGAGGTCCAATTTGAGGCAAGCAACTCACTGCTTACCTTTCATGTACCAGTCCACAATGTCTTGTGCAAGAAAAAGCTGGTCATGGATCACTCTATTCTTCAAAATGCCCCTTGGGAAGGATCTATGATTCGCGCTAAGACACTTTGCATGCAAGCAACCATTACTTTTGATATGATTTTATACACCGTATTACAAAGCGCAATTGGCCTAAAGTCATCAATTCTTTCTGAACCCTAAAATTTAGCAAGGAGCATGATATTGGTGTGATTTGCCTCCTTACACAATTGACCTGAGTTAAAGAAAGAGGTGACAACTTTGCACGCATCATCTCCTACCACTTCCCACATGTCTTGAAAGAAATAGGAAGGGAAATCATCTGGACCTGTTGCATTGTCCCGGTCCAGGCTGAAAACTGTGTCCCCCTGGGCTGTGAGGTTTTCTTTATTTGGTGCAAGCTGATCTTTGAGAACTTGGATCCTCTCATCTAGCCTCATGTCAATTTCACCACTAAAGGCGTTTTTCCTCCTTTTACGGGTCACAAGGGTTCATCCCACTTCAATGCCTGCTTGCCAATTTTTCCCAACAGGTGAAGGCCGAGAGATGGTGGCCTCTTTGTTTAGGGGAATCATAGCGGACTGTCAGTCCGACCCCTTCAATTGAGCGGTTGACCTATTGGTAACCGATCCCCTTTTGTTCCCTTTACTCTTAGGCTTGGCCGAGAAAGCAAAACCTGGTGGAGGGGTCTGGGGACCATCCGACACAGCTGACCCACCATTGCTGGAAAAAGGGTTGGAAGTGAGAGAGATGGGGTACTTATCTTTTTGCTGAAAGCTTTTGAGGTTTGGCGCATGTTTGGGAGCTCCTAGTCCACTGGATAGAGAAGTTTTCCCTCCAGCGTAGTTTGAAGCAGCGGTTTTGACCGTGCCTCTGTTACTTGATTTGACTCTGATGTTGGTGTGTAGCCTTTCTATCGAAAGGCACTCACGGAGGCATTTTCTCGTCTCCTGTCTCTTGGGTGTTGCAGGGCCTGAACGTCATCCCATGGGTTTTTACACTGGTCCAATCCCTCTGAGTCCAGCCTCTTGAACTTGTAGCTTGCTTCTAGATGGGTGTGAGCCCCACAGCTGCTACAATAGTTGATCTTGGATTCGTAAACGATTGCTTGTGGAACTGCAAGCCCTTTTCCATCACGTAGAGTAATTTTGGGGACAGGGTGGAAGCTAAGGGGAACTTCCATCTTGACCCTAGCAAACCCTAGTTTTTCCCATTTTCGAGTGCACGGGTCTTTCTCCAGGAAACGTCCTCTCAATGCCTTTGCAATTCCTTGGAATGTGTATTCATTCCATAGCTCGACTGGTAGTTGTGGTAGCCTAACCCACATTTCGATAGATTGCTCCACTTTGATCTTCATTGCTTCTCCTGGCTCCATCTGCTGGCAATCAAAGTTTTACTTCCTACCTTCCATGCCTTTTTCCTTAGAATTTCTTGCAGTTCAGCTTTAAAGCTAACTCTCACCATGAAGCGGCCATTTCCAATGACTAAAAACATAGGGTTCCGTACCTCTGTCCACTGACCTCTTAAAGCTTCAAAGATGAAACTGAAATCTGATCCAGGCCGAGCATTTCCCCCCAAACAGACCTGCTATGGCTGTATATTGAAAGGGGGATTTCATCTGTTCATAAGCTCTGGGGTCAATCAGCACTTCCGGTCCTTCATTGCCTTGCTTTGCAGCTGCTTCCAAGAAATCGCTCAGGTCTGGTTTAATAACTCCATCACAACTGACGCCCAAGATCGGTGGTGGATGTCTGCTGAAGCAGTATTCTCCGACGGCCGAGGATTATCCAAGGGGCCCCAACTTGGGGTTTTGTCCATGGCAGCGTCTCGCTGTATTTCTAACATTGATTATTATCTTGGTGATCACAAATTTCAAAAGAAAAATTCAGCCAACTCAGCAAACATTTGACTGCTGGTTTTGGGCTCTACCCTATTAGCTGAAATTTTGATGTTATGAAATAAACATTTATTTATGTAAAAGTACAGAAAATTGATCTTGCTCAAAATTAAATCAATGTTTTTTAGAAAAAAATAGGGGAAAGGCCTAGACAATAGGTTAGCTGTTTTTAGCTTTCTAATTACCTGAAAAGCTTGATTTTCCGTTCTTGAAATCTGAAATTCAGGATTTTTTTTTTTTATGGTTTTAGGTCATTAGGAAGAGACAAATCTATCTCTTTGTAAAGCAGATTTCTATTTGATGGTTTTAAGTTGTTAGGAAGAGATAAATCTCTCTCTTTGTAAAGCAGATTTCTAGAACTTCATTTTGAAAATGATCTAGTCCCTTGATACCGGCAGACTTGAGCAGCCACCTCCCTACTTGGGGATGGCTGATTTGGGGTCTGAATTTTGAAATTTCAAATGATATTAGATTAGCATATTGTATTGGTTTTAATAGAAAAAAGAGAATAAAATTTGGTTTCCTCTCTTTGTTGCTGATTTTGACTACCGGTTAACTAGATTTCTTGTGTCTTTGAATAAGAGAGAGCTCTTATTTATAGAGTTACTTGTCAAGTTTGGTTAGGACTTTGTTCTCAATCAAGTTTGACAAGTGACAAGTAATGTTCCGGAAATTACAGAAATTTCTGAAAAACAGAAATATATTTTGAGCAAATGGTGGCTTGTTTTGTAAGAACATAATATGCTGTTTTAGGCCCTTGTAAGGTAATTATACTCATTGTTTGAGCAAGTTCAATCCTTAATGAGCTCAAATTGATATGTTGTGATGATCGGATTCAAGTATAATCCACTTTTATTTGGTTCTCTCCACTCTTTCTTACATATTGCATTCATCGTAACAAAAGCGTGAAAAGAAAACAAAAAGACAAAGTAGAGGAGCACCATCTAGTCAAGCATGTATCTCTTGCCCTATTCTCGGTTGATCTCACTATGGATTTTCTCCTTGTTGAAAATAGGTTCATATAGTTTTTGTTATCAAAATTGATCGCTTGCATGCATTGTAATGCAATTAGCATGTACATTTCATTCAGAGAGTTTGGGTGGACATCATTCCCAGCCTTAAATTAAATAAAAAAAAACCATCCGCATTGGCTGTAATCATTCATCCATGCATAGAAAATAGAAGAATAGAATGAAATGAGATTAGTTTTAGAGTATCTGCCTTGTTCGGGTGATTTGGAAGAGAATAGAACTGGATTTTAGTTGGAAATCTTAAACGAATGAAAGGGTTAGGCTTAAGAAATCCAAACATAGGAGGTAGAATAGACTTTCTTCTCGCTACTGTGGAAACAATATAGCTGGTTTTCATTAACTAGAAGCAGAAAATCCTAATCTAGAACCTGAGGGTGGGGTTCAAGCTTAGCAAATTCAGCAAAAAGGAGGAGGTCATCAAAGCCGCTAGCTGTATTCCTTTCTTCTTCTTCTTCTCTACTCAGCTGGTACAAGAGAGAGAGAGAGCATGAACTTGAGTGAGAAACCCAAGCTGAAGTCCAAGAGCTTGACAGAGGTAGCTGCTAAGTTGGATAAGAGGCATCTGCAGATGGAAATTGAAAGAGAGGCAGCTGCAGAGGTGCTGGGCTCAGCTGCTGGGCTTGAAGAAGAAGCTAAGCTACTGAAGAAGAGGGCTGAGCTGCTGAAGTCAAGCTCGAAGGAGAATGCTGCTGAGCTGCTGGGCTTGAACAAGAGAGCTGAGCTGCTGAAGTCAAGCTTGAAGGAGAATGCTGCTTATCATCTAAGAGCTAAGCCATGAGCCCATCCTGGGATGGGTTCTTCTTTACATTTTTTGGAAAAGCAAAGATTTGATTAGTTATGTAAAATCATTTATGTATGATTCAAAATAGGAGAGAGGAAGAAAGACAACTAGGGCTTCGCTTTAGTTTAAATTGGCTCCATCTTTAGATGAAGCTTCTTTTGGAACTAGAGATTTGGTTTTAATTACCTTTAAATACTTTTCCTAGTTGGAATTTCATCCTATTAGGAAGAATTCTAATTTCCTTCTTGGAAATTCTGGGTTGGTGAATTGGATGACAAGGCTAAAGTAGCCAATGTCGATTTTCTTATGTGGCCAAAGAAAAATTAGAAATGATGAGGAGGATGCCACCATACTTTATTGTGAAATCCACCAATTGAAATGAAGTCTCCAGTCTTCTATTTGTTGGAATATTTTGATTAGGATTGATGACATTTGAAAAGAATTAAACTCTCTCATTTTGAAAATTATTGGACCCACCTAGTCCACATGCAAGAGCTAGGTGAGTCTATGCTCGGTCAAAGCCATGAGCCCATCAAGGCTTTGACCAGACCTAATTTAGTTATTTTCATTCTAATACTTAGATTTCCATCTAATTCTAATTTGAACTTTATTTTTAATTTGTTTATCGCAATTGATCACACATCTTTGGTATTTTACCAACTTTGAACACTCTTTCTATTACATATATGTCAATTTGATTCAATTTTCATAAGTGTAATTCAATTACTCAGCATTTCAAGTTCTTTCAACTTGTAGAATTAGATCATGTGATCACATACTCTTGATTATATAGATTGATTTTTTAACAACCCCAAATTAGGGTGTCTATGATATTTGCATTTAGAATGTACATGGACATCTTAGTCCATAATTCCAGTATTAGTCTGAGCTCGAGCATACTAGGTTCATGTGAATGTATATGAAATGCTAACTTAAGTTCATGTGGCTCATAAGTTAGGTTTTATAAAAAATATGTACATAATAGCAATAACCAAAATATCTCTAGATGAAAAATGAAATTGTGGGCTGTGTGAGTGAGCTTACCACATTGGGATGTGTGCATGGTAAAAAAAGGATCTAGTGAAATTTTGTGGAAACATGACCATGTTTGTCACTCCAAAAGTCAGAACTTCAATTTTTATGGGCAGTAGGATGACCCTTTCTATAGCCTAGGCAAAGGCAAAATAAGAACTTTTGATCTCAGCCATCTTCATCTGATCTGAAGCCGGAAATACTGTTTCAAAGTGTTGCTGATTGCAACCATGTGAAGAAATTGAGAAATGGACTCCTAGATTTACCAGAATTGAGTTCTGAAGGTTGAGTTATACTAAAACTAAATGTTTAAACCTTCTAAGTGTTTGAACCTTAGTAAATTTATAAAATGAAAATCAAACTCAAATTCGAATGAATGAACTAAAATGAAAGTCCAAAATATGACACTGAAGAACATGATCCAACCTCAGCATGAGCTAATGTGGTGTAGATTGTGAGAATTATAGCTCAAACTTACTAAAGCTAGTGAGAGGGTGTCACTTTGATGTTAGGACAGAACTCTAAAACTCAAAACTAGACTCCAAATTTCAAAGTAATTGAGGCAACATTCATTGTGCACAGAGGAGAGCTTATATTTAGCTTGGTTTTGGATTGACATGGTTTTGGTGATTCAAAATTGATAGGTGCATGGTTTTAGTGAGCTAATTGAGCTAAAATATGTTGATTTCGAGCTGAGATAACCCTAATGAGTTGACTCTAATGACTCTTGAGGTTTTGTAAGGTTGTGAAATAGGAGGATTGCTCAAATGTTAGACAATTCTCAAAAGCCTAGTGAAAATTCCTACTTTTCAAGTTAGGGCGACAGGATGCAAGGGCAAATGGTCATTTTCAGCAATGGCGACCTAGATAATCTAGTCTTGGTGCTCAATGTTGGTGTCAAACATGCTTGTTTGGTGCAAAAATGACCCTTGTTTATGAAATTTGATTTTCAGAAACTACTTTGGAAATTTTATGATGAGGGGTAAAATGATCATTCAAACCTATGAAAATTTTGGCTGTTCACATAACTCTATCTATTAGATCAACATGGTCTCTTTCAAAGAAATAGGGAAGAACGAAAGCCCATTCAATGGAGAAGAAAACAAGTGAAACCATGAAAGATTGAAACCACATGCGAAGGAGGAGAATAATACATGAATAATTAAGGTTTTAGAACTTACGGTTTCAAAGGAAAAGGTACTGGCCAGAGCACCGCTTCCTCTATCCCAATCATATCTGATATGATTGTAGAATGTGTCTCGAAGGATGGGATGCCTTATCAATCGGATCTGATACAAGTTGTTTTCAGATGTAATTGAAGGAAAAGAGGGATGATTTTACAAGACTCTACTTGGTAAACGGGTCGATTATTTGTGTCTTTCAGTCATTGTGGCAGGCCTTTTGTTTTCACTGCATCAATGTGGATTACCTTGAGAAATAGCAATAGAGTTTTTTCAGACACTTGTAATTCGTGGACTAATCAGACAACATCGTGCTTCCAACACATGACTTGGTACAAATAAAATTCTGGAAAAAGAACCCATTGTATAGGAAATACTTCAAGAAGTTATGCAGGGGTAGGGCTGCACATGAGCTGAGTCGAGCTCGAGCTCGACTCGAGTGACTGCCTTCGAGCTCGAGCTCGGCTCAAGCAGCTCGTTTAAACTCGGTAATGCCATTCTTTTTTGCTGCAATAGAGGGCTATGCATGGGACGATGTGGGGAGGAGGAAAGGCAGTAGCGTATTGGGAAAAGAGAAAAATGGAAAGAAATGACCAAGTGGGGAGGAGGAAAGGCAGTGTGTTGGAAAAAGAGAAAAAGGGAAATGACGATGTGGGGAGGAGGAAAGGCAGCGTGTTGGGAAAAGAGAAAAAGGGAATGAAAAATGAATGAGTGGTGAGGAAAGAGAAACATGGCTGAGTGGGTGAAGAGAGGGGAAAAAGGCGGAAAAATTAGAAAATTAAAAAAAAAAAGATTAAGCTGTGTGTGGGTGAAAGGAAAAAAAGAGAGGGAAAATTAAAAACACAAAATAAAAAATGAGATTAAAGTCAAACCGAGTCGAGTTTAATCGAGTCGAGTTTGACTACCTCGAACTCGACTCATTAACATACTCGAGTTTATATTTAAGCTCGAGCTTGACTCGTATAAAAAATGAGTTGAGCTCGAGTCGAGTTTACTCGAGCGAGTTCGAGTCGAGCCCAAGTTGGCTCAACTCGTTGTGCAGCTCTATGCAGGGGCATCTATTGCTAAAAAGAGCACCCATTTTGCATAGATTAGGCATACATGCGTTCCAACCTATTTTAGTGGAGGGATGAGCTATTTGTTTACATCCATTGGTTTGTAAGGGATTCAATGTGGACTTGATGGAGATCAAATGGTTGTTCATGTACCTTTATCTTTGGAAGCTCAAGCAGAAGCTTGTTTACTTCTGTTTTGTCATATGAATCTCTTATCTCCAGCCATTGGGGATCCCATTTCCATAGCCACTCAAGATATGCTTATGGGGCTGTATGTATTAATGATGGGGAATCATAGAGGTATTTGTGCAAATAGCCATGTAACCCCAAAAACCACCAAAATGAAAGAATTGGTCATAGTAATTATGAGTATAGGAAAGGGAAAGAACCCTATTTTTTTGTTGTGCCTATGATGCAGTTGGGGCTTATTGGCAGAAAGTGATCGATTTACATAGTACTTCATGGCTATGGTGGTGGCTAGCTCAATGTGTCATTGCCTCAATAAATCCTTGGGCACCTTTCATGAGATTTTGATCATTAGAAGTAGTAAGAAGTGTAAAAAAAGGAATGCTTTGTATATACATTCGAACTACTATTGGTCATATTTCCTTTTATCGAGAAATAGAAGAAGAAGGACTGGGGTTTTGTCATGCCAATTCATATGGTACATAATATGTGATATCTCTCAGAATTTATTTCGGTCCGATTTAACTAGTATCATAATTCCTGAATTTGTAAGTGAATCAAGATCGAGGAAATAAAGTCTTAGTATCACATACTCAGACCCATTGTCAAATCCTACTCATCAAAATATGGAGGTACTTATCGCGGAATAGGCCGATTTGGTCTTTTGCAATAAAGTGATAGATGGAACTGCCATGAAACGGCTTATTAGCAAATTAATAGATCACTTTGGAATAGCCTATACATCACATATTATGGATCAAGTAAAAACTCTCGGTTTTTCAGCAAGCCACCACTACATCCGTTTAATCAGGAATTGATGATCTTTTAACAACAAAGTTTGATTTTGGAAAAGCACCATCATTATGAGAATGTACATGCAATAGAAAAATAACATCAATCAATCAAGATATAGTATGCCACAAGTGAATATTTGAGACTTAAGATGACTCATCCTTCAAATCCAGCCCATATAATGTCCTATTCTGGAGCTAGAGGAAATGCATATCAGGTTCACCAATTAGTATGTATGAGAGGATTAATGCCATATCCCCAAGGACGAATGATTGATTTACCCATTCAAAGCAATTTATGTGAAGAACTTTCTTTAACGAAGTATACAACTTCCTGCTACGAAGCATACAATGGAGTTGTGGGTATTGTTGTACGAACGTCAGATGCTGGATACCTTACGGGTAGACTTGTTGAAGTATTTCAACATATTGTGCACATAAGATGGATTGTGGAAGTACACGAACTATTTCTGTGAGTCTTCAAAAGGCGATGACAAAAAGAATTTTTATCCAAACGCTAATAGGTCGTGTATTAGCAAATGATGTATATGTAGGTCTATGATGCATTGCTACTAGAAATCAAGATATTTGGATTGGGCTTGTCAATTGATTCATGACCTCTTGGGCGTAGCGAATAGATATTCAAACTCTCTTCACTTGCCGAACTGCATCTTGGATCTGTCGATGATGTTATGGTCAGAGTCCTATTCATGGTGACCTGGTTTAATTGGGAGAAGCAATAGGTGTTATTGTGGATCAATCCATTGGAGAACCAGGGACTCAACTAACATTAAGAACTTTTCATATAAGTGGAGTATTCACAGGTGGTACTGCGGAACATGTACGAGTTCCTTCTAATGGAAAAATCAAATTCAATTAGGATTTGGTTCACGCCATGGACATCCTTCCTTTCTCTACTATCTAGACCTATATGTGACTATTGAGAGTCATGATATTAAGAATATCCCACCAAAAAGTTTTCTTTTGATTCAAAATGATCAATATGTGGAATCAGAACAAGTGATTGTTGACATTCTTGCTGGAACATCCACTTTCCATTTCAAAGAGAGGGTTCAGAACATATTTATTCTGACTCAGAGGGAGAAATGCATTGGAGTACCGATGTGTACCATGCACCTGAATATACACACAGTAATGTTCATTTCTTACCCAAAACAAATCATTTGTGGACCTTATCGGGGGGCCGTAAAAATCACGTCTAGTACCTTTTTCACTGCAAGGATCAAGTTCAAATGAATGTTCAATCTCTTTTTGTCTAAGAGAGGATCAATTCTAACTTCTCAGTGAATAATAATCGAGTGAGACACAAATTGTGTGGCTCGGATCCCCTGAAGAGAAAAGGGCAAAGGATTTCTGATTATGCAGCAGGATTTGAGCAAGTCATATCCATTGGTGATGGGGATTTCATATATCGATCATTCACCAGGAAAATTCTTATTTATTGGCGAAGAGGCGAAGACATAGGTTCATCATACCATTCCAATATGATTCAGAATAGAAGAAGGAATTAACACCTCATTCTAGTACTAGTATCAGAGGTGAAATACATGCAAATGGCATTTTACGTAGATTTAATACTCTTACTTATTTCGACGATCCGTCATACATAATAAGCAGTTCGGGAATTACCAAATATGGCTTCATAGAGGTCTATTCAATCGTCAAAAAAGAGTGTCTGATTGAGTATCGAAGATCAAAAGAATCTAGACCAAAATACCAAATGAAAGTCGATCAATTTTTTGTCATTCCTAAAGAAGTCCATATCTTGTATGGTTCTTCATCCATAACGGTAGGGAACAATAGTATCACTAGGAATTATGTTTAATACAAGAAGAAATAGGTGGATTGGCCCAAATAGGAAAAAAAATTGAACTCAAAATCTTTTCTAGAGGTATCCATTTTCATAGAGAAACAGATGAGATATCCTGACACATTGGCATCTTGATAGCACCAGGGACAAGAAAAAAAAAATGGATAAGGGATCAAAGGGGAAGATCTTGCGAGACTGTACTTGGTAAACAGGTCAATTATTTGGGTCGTTCTATCATTGTGATAGGCCCTTCGTTTTCACTCCATCAATGTGGGTTATCTCGAGAAATAGCAATAGAGCTTTTTCAAACATTTGTAATTTGTGGTCTAATCAGACAACATCTTGCTTACAACATAGGAATTGACAAGGTGAAAGGGTAGTTTCTTCCTCGATGAGGAGGAGGAGGAGCTCTTTTCATCTCCTTTGACCAGTTGGTGTTCGCTTGCTGCGAAAGACGGTGGTGGCCTTCAGCTCACTTTATTCGCAACTTCCATTGTTCCCTTGTCCCACTCCCCTCTTCCTTCTTAAGAGTGGAAATTTAGAAAGTCTGAGAGAATAGAGAGAAGGAGATGGGGTAAAATACGAAAGTAGAAACATATAAAAGATGGGTATTTGCCAAAATTACAGAATGACCCTTATATTTCACTCTTGTTCTCAAAAGCACTTAAAATATCCCTTCCATTTGTATCCCCGCAATTTTAAGTGAAATTACATATTTCACTTTTTTCTCAAAAACAACTTAAAATTTCCTTGGCATTTGTATTTCGTGCCATTTCAAGTATATGAAATTTCAAAAATAGGTACCCAGCTGTAAGTGAACCTATTCGGGTTAATTGAGTTAAGTTTGTGTAACTCAAACTCGATTCCTTTACAAAGTCACGTTCTTGGTTAAGCCAAAGCTGGATTTGTTTAACAAACGAGCTCGAACTCAAGTGGAGCTTAACCAACGACTTTGAAACCAGCCCGAGCTGGCTAGACTTGTTGAACATCCTTACAACCATTTTCCCTGACACACTAATGAGATGGAGGTAGTACGTTCTACTGTTCCCTTCTGCTCACAAAATCACATTAGGTGAAGCTTAAAGCAAGATATCCAACTGCAACATCAAGTAATGATCCACACCAAGCAAACTCCCATTAATTTCATTGAAGCACTTTCCTAGAAGTCTGATTCAGCGATGCTTCAGCAATTAGGTAAAGCGAAAGTGTCAGATTTAGCCTGCAAATGGATCAAATATGCCAATGATTTCTAAAGCTTAAGTGGATTTTTGCAACGTAAGAAGAAAGAGGACCAATTTTGAAATTTTCAAGGTCACTGAGCATAAATTGAATTCCAAAACCAACACTGTGCTATCTAATGTCTTAATTTGGTTAACTCATCACCGAAGCATCGAGAAGTTGTGGATTATCTACTAAGCAAGACCATGGTGAAGTCAAACACCTCTCCAAAATCAATCACTGAAATGGTCAACTCTGTTGTGGTGAATGCACTATTAATATTTTCAGATGATGACCTCTCACATCACTTCCACAACAATGTCTGTATATGATCCCCACATGTTTTTAAAGGCTAAACTTCTTTTCTATAAATTTTATTATTTTATTTATCATCTTGTTAAACAACCGTTAATTTCTTTCTCGACATGTTAGTCTCCACCGAAAGTAGAGGAAAATGGCAAGGAGACACGCTTTAAATAGGTACTTGTGCCGTTTTAGGAGAGAGGTCTCTTTCTTCTCTGGCTTTTCCTGAGTGTGTGCTCCTTTTTTATTTCGTGTGTATTTTTTTATTAGGTTGTGTGGACTGTGCTGTCAGAAGATTACCTGTCGTGTGCAATATTTTTCAGGTACGGCACTCTTTTGATAGCGGGCCCATAATAATGGCACAGAATGATGCATCATGTTATTTGTTGTATTTCTTTAATGGTTGCATGTGGGTCCAGATTTCTATATACGCACGATGGTTGATGATGACGCTTAGCATGTTGCCTTCTCACTAGTTTCTGCATCTATTATATGTGCATGATCTAAAAAAAAAAAAACTAAAATGTTATATTTCTATCCATGTGTAAGCATGACAAAGTTAAGTCATCAGATGCATGTACACAAATCATTCTAGGCATTGCCCATATCGTGCATGTATGCACGTTCACTTTCAGTATGCCATCAAAATGCACATGCTTCCTACATAATTTTTTTTCTTGGTGCAAATAATATCTGTTTATGTTGATGGATCCATACCATGTACATGTGTTGATGCTATAGTGCAATGCATGACATCTCTATGCGTATGGTTCGGTGATGACAACCACTCTTTATTACCCCTTCGCTTGAGACCAATCATTCTTTGGCCTCTCTGTTTTCTTCTAACATGCTTCGGTCGCTTAATGTTTCCCTCTTGACTGCTGCTACACTTCTCTCCATACCATATCACAGCCACTGGTTATTCCTTGTGGGCCTTTCAAACTACCGAATCTTGAAACGTAAGAAGAAAGAGGATGAACCCCAACACATATAAACAAATGAATACGTATGGGACCTGAGGACTAACATTCGATTGGCTTTTCTGAATGGTGTTGGCCCATGGTGTGAGACACCCCATGGTCTGGCAGATCACAGGAAGTGGCGGGCAGTCAAAGCATTTTCCCGCCACACCTAAAACCTAGAAGGAAAATGATAGATATGCATACGTTAGAGAGAGAGAGAGAGAGAGAGAGAGAGAGAGAGAGAGAGGCACCTATGGGCTATGGCTTCAGTTGGCACCGAGACGGTGGTGGCTTCTGTTGGTTGTCAGACATGACCAGAAAAGGACATCAACCACCACAGTTCCAAAGCCGCAAGAAGGAAAGAGATGGAAACAAATAAATATGTTAGTAACTGACCTTGGGTGGCTACCATCCTGCCACCATGGTGTTGATGGTTGAGGAATCGTCAGAACTGTTACTAGGTGCCGGCGACCGGCCGGAATGGCCATGGGAACTCACAATCGAAAGGAAAGAGGGTTGAAATGGGAGAGAAAATGAGGTTAGAAGTGCCCGAGCGGTTGAAAGGGAAGCTTATATATGCGTTACAAAAAAAGTTCGAGTCCACTCTATTATTTTTTATTTTTTTTGAGAAAGCTGTTAAAATGAAAAGGCTTTAATACTGCCCAACTTTTCTTATGAAATAGTTGCTAAAAGAGGGTTTTTAAATTTCAACCCTCCTTTTGTAAAACTTATGGTTTAATCTTTTACCAAATTCCAAAACCGTCTTGCTAGAAATTTCACTTTTTACATCGATGCATAAAATGCTCAAACAGGATATCAGCTATACTTTATTCGAGAAGTAGTGAACTTAGTTTCTCTTAAGATTTAAATGAAAACTCTATAGCTGGAAAACAGATGACGATTTTTCCATCATCAGATTATTTAATAAAATAAATAAATAAATATAAACTTGTGCTGAAAATTATATTATTTCAACTTGGACATAATTAGATCTATGTTGCTTTAATCATATGCACATGTATGGTTAATGTCAATATTATATTTGGATCACGTTGGATAGATATATATGCATTATTATAGTTACACATATTCGACCTAGATCTTGTCTACATTGGGATGTGCTATTTAGTTAAGTGCTATTGTTATTGTCTAGTTTCAAGATCCAAACGGTTAATATGAATTAATGTATCTGAGGCCTGAAACATGTTCTCGAATATAGTTTTTGTCATTTCATCCACTTTTAATCAGATACTCATTATGTTCAAACGTGTTAGTGCATGTGTTAAAGAAAGGGCATGAACAAATTGATACTGAAAGTAATTAATGAATGCTTACATGGATTAATGCATAATCTGACCTAACCATGTATGGTAGGAATTGATCGTAGAGTTGGGTGGCACAATTGGCGATTCAAAAGGAGTGTATCCCTCTCCGTCCTTCGGGCTACCGGGCACATCCCATTCCGATACTCCTGGTTTCCTAGCTTCGCTAACGCTTGGAAAGCGAGCTTCCCTTGCCTACTCACGGCAACCCAGTTATCTTATCAGAGTTGTCCTTGTTCTTTAAGGCAGCCGCACTGATCTTCCGTTCTTTAAGGCAGCCGGATGGCCTCCCCCAGCTTGACCCCTCTCATGGCACAAGGAAGGTGTAGGGAGTTTTCCTTTCACCTTAGTGAGTTTGGACATGCTAGTGTTATGACATTCAAGCTATTGTGTTGCTTTGCAGTTTGCGGTATGCGTATTATGGTGTGACTTGTTCTCCTGCCACAAGAGTAGGGGAGGAAGAGGGAGACAGTAGCCGATCTGTGAGTCTAGTCCCAACACATATTATGGTTGTTCCCTTTTGAACTATAATAAAATTATTGTGTGAGAACACCAGTGTAGGCTAAGACACCACCTGTATAGTGGTTTGAATTGACAAGAGAAACTTAGTTATGTTTGCAAGCATGCTAACAAATAATAAGATGCCACTTGCCAACATACGTATATGTAGACTTCTTATATGCAGTACTTATTGTTAGTTGCCTTTATTATCTATATGTCCATAAGAATGTTGAACGAGTGAGTGGAGCGCGAGCTCAGCCAGCTCGAACTCTGCTCAACTCACATATTTTTTTGGCTCGAGCTCAACTCGACCTTGTGCCAAGCATTATGAGGCAAGCTTGAACTCGACTTGTTCAAGTTTGTCGGCAAATAATGGTCCTTGTCTTCTTCTTATCACAAGCAGCAATGATGGTGAGCGCCAACTTGATCCTCCAACGATGGCGAGCTCCAACACATCAACTGTAAGGTACTCAAGAACCACAGCAAGGTAAACAGGAGCTCTGGCGGAACCTTGATCAGGTCGAGGGTTTCTAAAAGCCTATTCCAAGTTGAGGGTGTCATAAATACTTGATGTTATATATCAGGTGAGCAGGAAGAGGGAGCAAATATATGCAGAGAGAGAGGAAGAGATAGAAGTAACAGAGAGCAAGAGAGAGGTATCTCCATCCTTGCGGCTGCAACTTTTGAGAATGAGCGTGAGAGAGGTAACTCTATCCTTGCGGGTGCAACCCAAGAGAGAGAGAGAGTAGGTGAAGAAGAAGAGGAAGAAGGGGCAGGGGGTTGCGACTTGTGCTTTCAGGGAGAGAGAAATGAAAGATAAAAAGGGACAGCAAGTGGGAGAAATGAAAATGAAAGCATATGGAGGATTTACAAACAAAAGATACACGAGCCAAGTTGAGGTTTACAAACAAAACATATACAAGCCAAGTCGAGCTCTTGTAGCTCCAGCTCGACTTATTTATAATTCAAGTTTTAACTCAAACTCGACTTGTTGATTGAGTTATGTTTTACATTATGTAAGTTGAATTAAAAATACATTTATTATAAGTTGGTGAACCTAAGGTAGTCACCATACTAAGAACTTTTCACCCTAATTCTTTTTTTCAGGTGACCACGAATGGGGGGGGGGGGGGGTGTTGATGTTGATAGTCCACTGTTGTGACAGTCTAATGATGCCAAGTGGGTTTTAGAGTTTCAAGAGTTGGATGTTAGAGATTTTTATTTCTTTGTTTTCTTTTCCTATGTAGGGTTGAACCTGTTAAATGGATTTTACTTACTTAAATATGATGTGGTTATAGTTGGTGAGATGTAATGATTTATAAATGTTTTAAGGTTGTAATGATTTCTAAATGTTTTAAGGGTTCAGCTTATGTTTACATGTATTTTGTAATGCTTTAAAATTTGGTGGCGTTACACTTTCTCTTGTGGTTTGGACGCAGAAAGTGGTGATCCCTCACGTGTTAGATACTGAAAGTAACATGAATATATGCCTTGAGGTCACACCCAAGGCCTTAGTTATTAAGGTAGAGAAATATCTCCCGGACCCCAATTATTATCTACAACTTTAACAACCACATGCAGCCAACAAAGAACAAGGTCTCCTGGACATGCTTATCAATCACTTAGTGCATACGGTCCTCTTTTATGTGGCGAATATTCCGCCTTAATATGATTTGTTGTTTGAGATATTGGATTCATAGTGTGAATGCTATCCCTATCACCCTGCACTAATTTATTAAATAGAGCCAAAAGGGTGGATTACTGCGGTCTGGCTGAGAATACTGAAGATCATCGACCACACTAGTGATCCATCTGCTTGCATATGTAGATGTTAGAGGCATCCATTGAGAAAAGGAGATCACACTAAATTAGAGTTTGGAGATGTTGAGGCTTAAGGTCCCCATATAGAAAATCAACACAATAACTCCAACGTGGGGACTAGAGATCTTCAAACTAGGAGGACTGGTTGAAGACCAAGGATCTCAGGCCATTCCTTAAGCCTAGAGTTTGCCAGAATTGAATATGAGTTCATCTACGGCTGAAAGTTGGGTACCAACCATTTAAAAGCTTGGGGAAGTATCAGTATGGATGTTTAGAGCTAATACGTCTGCCTTGTCAAAGGGAAATGTTTTCCTTTGTATGTGATTGTTTGTTTTTCTTTTCTTTAGTTGTTATCTTTTTTCTTTTCCTCTTGTAAGGATGATAAGGTCTTGGATTGTTTCTAAATAAAGGAATGCAGCTTCATTCTATAGGTTTGTCTCCTTTTCATCTTCTTATGAATGTGCTATTATTCTATAGGTCATCTTTTTTGACTTGACACATCAAGTATTGAAGGAAATGATTCTCGATCTACAGTTAGCCAAGTCAAGCATACCCTAGGTAGATCTCCTTTAAGGCAACCTAAAAACCGTCATGTCAAAGTGAATGAAGGAGTTCCATGTATAGCCGAGGCTGAGAACCATACGGCAAAGGAGTCAATAGGACAACTCAATAACCCAGCGGAGTTATATCTTACCATTAATGGGTTGCCAGAATTTGCACAAAGCCAGAAGTAGAATAAACCATCATCCTTTGTCAATGATCATGCTAAAGAAATCAGTATCAACATAGCAAAAGTTCCCAAAATCCTCCATGTTGGCACCAGTCATGCAGTAGACCAAAAAAAAAACTTATTCAATTCCAAAAGGATAATAAGACGTCTTTGCATGGAGGAATGAGAATATGTCGTGGTTGGATCGCAAGTTGGTTGAACATCATTTGATTCTTAAGCCCTACTCTAAACTAGTCAAATAGAAGCTACAAGAGCTCAGTCCATGAGTGGAGGACAAGATCAAAGAAAGGCTAGAGGACTTGTTGAAAGTTTCATTTGGCCCATAGATTATCCAGAATGGTTGGCAGCCAACTTGACCATGGATGGGTCCCTCATCTTATGAAATGGGTCCAATTGGGTGAGGTTTACCATGGATGGAGCCTTATCCCAGTGTTCTGATCCAGATTGACCTTGGACAAGGTTTAGGTAGTCCAATATTGCTTGGGCGTTTAAAGGCCAACCCCTCCAAGCATAGGCAACACTTATACTTGCTCGTCTGGGTTCAACTCAAGCCAGATGGTGTCTGTTTACATGTAAACTTTCTTGGTTTACATGTAGATGGTGGAAAGGGGAAATAGATACTTACCATTGTCTAGATCCAAGCAATATCCAAAGAGACAAGACCTGTCTTGTCGGTATGAAGTTTGACTCTTCCTCGCACCTTTACTAGAGGTAATCATACTAAGGAACAAACTAAACTGCATGTCGTCTAAGTGATTGAATATCATCGTGATCCTAAGGGCAATATAAACAAACATGTCCTAAATTTTGGAAAAGTTCAGTTTAAAATCTATGTGGACTATTAGAGAATTAGGGTTTTATGAACAGTAGAGCTTAGAAAGATACTTTGCTGAGCCTTTGCTCAGCATATATCCATGCAAATGCTGACCTATCCTATGTGATGCATACATCTGTGGACACACATGATCAAGACTTGGCTTCTAGAGTTAGGGTTCTGGATAGGGCCCTGTTGTGGTTTATTTTGATCAAACTTAAGATGATTTTATAGTACATCTTAGTAATCCATAGCTGGTTATGATGTATGTTTCTCAACATGATCTAAATCCTAAGATCCAATATTTTTATGACATGATCATGATCCAGGTTTATGATTGAGGTTCCAGGTTTATGATTGAGGTCTAATACTGTTATGAACTAGTACTATCACAGTTCACTTTCATGAGATCCAATAATATTAAGATCCAAGGTCTAATCCTCTCGATATCCAAGATCTAAATTTTGAAGTCTACATCCAAACTAAAAAAAAACAATATTAATATGATCAAGATCCATTTAAGGTCTAACTTTGTGAGATCCAGTATCAAGATCTAAGATTCACTATCAAGGTTTCAGTTTATAAGATCCAAGATTATTTAGATCCAAAGCTCAGATTATTGAGATTTAATATTACAAAGTTCCAAGATCCAATAATCATGCAAACCCAGTCTGACCTCCTTTACCGAACCAAGATTTTGACCTCAATTCATGAAAACCTAATACTTAATCGACCTCAAATCTCTTACCTTGGATAGACTAAGTATTAGGTTTTCATGAATTGAGGTCAAAATCTTGGTTCGGTAAAGGAGGTTAGCCAGGGTTTGCATGACTGTGTGTTCTAAGGGTTAAAGTTTAATTCTAGGCTTTGACAAAGGATTTTATTTCGATCATGCTTAGAAGTGTGGTTTTAAAATCGTTTTGAAAAACATGATTTGTAAAGTGTGCTCACCTAGAAATTACATCAAATTAAGGTTGTTGTATGTCAAGACTACCACAAAAGACGTAGTACTAATCCTATCTAGCCTAATTTTTAGTCAAGCTTTGTTATGTGTAGCATTTGTGCACACCAAAGTGCTTTCTCAAAACAAAATGCTTATGCATGCCTAGATCAAAACGAGTTACAAGAGAAGAAAATTACAAGCATGTCGAAAGTAGGAAGAAAACATATTTTAGAAATGAAGTACTGAAATGGAAAAAGAGAAAAGAGGGAGAGGGAGGCATACCTGACCTCCATTCCATATCCCAGAGACAATTTAAATTTTACCTAGGAACACAAAAGTCTAGGCACAAGAGCAGAAAATAGAATATCATATAGCATAGCATGTTAAGAAAACAAAAAATTACCTAGTACATGCCACTAAGAAGGCAAAAATGAAGAACTCACTGGACTCCTAGAGGGCCCATGTCTAAGCATACCCAATTTGAATATGACTAGGGATGGAGTTGACTGAGCATGGTATATCATCACCGTGACTAGGGATGCCAGTATACCCAATTTGAATCGTATATCTGACCGATCTGATCCGAAAAAATCGGATATGGAAAAAAAAAATAATATCCGATTAAGAAATCAGATCAATTCAGATTTAATAAATGGCATCCGATCGGATTTGGATTCGGATTCAGATATACATAAATATCCGATCGGATTTGGATTCGGATTCAGATATTAAATTTTGAAAATTGACAAAATCCGGTTCAAAATTCGGATTTGGATATAAATATAAAAATCAGATTCGGATCAGATAAAGATTGTAAAATCGGATTTCAGATTCGTATTTGGATATGACTTTTCTTTATTTGAATTTGAATCTGAATATGTGAATATCCTAAAAAGCATATATGATTAAGGATATATCCAATTCGAATTCGATCAGTTGACATCCCTAACCGTGACTTAAACTAAGGACTCCACTCAAACTCTAGGACCTTAAAGTTTAACTTATTTCATCTTGGTCAAGCTATTGGGTCCTATTGGAATTTTATCCAACTTTATGCACTTAGCAACGAGGGTGGTTGACTTCTCTTTATAGGCTCTTGGAGGAGAATATTTCTTCTAAACGTTAGGTATGAAACTAAACTCTCTGTGTTGAAAATATGCTTTCCTCTAAACCTTAGGTTAAAACACCAAATTTTATTAAATGACATGTATCAGACCCATTTTCAACCATATTTTTGAGATTTCATGCTTGATTTTGTTATAAAAATGAGCCCCTAATTCTTGAAAATCGACCTTGACATGAATCTCAAGAAGTTATTGAAGAGAAATTGAGCTTTATTGAAGTTGAAAGGGAATCGATGAAAAAATGTGGCACATATTGGAATGAAGATATATTGTGCATATAATGCACATGAAATTATGGCCAAGCTTAAGGTGTCCAGATTCAACATATCTGGAATCTGGATTTAGATAAACTTCAAGGATCCATAGTAAACTCTAGATATAGAGAAAGTTTTGGAGAACGGAGATTTGAAGTGATAGAAAATTTGGATCAGAGATCCAAATTGAGGGTTTAGATCAAACTGAATATTTGTGAGACAAAGATATGAAACAATATTCTGAAGATTTGAAAACCATAAACTTAGGTATATATGGCATACAACCTCAGTTTATGAAGAAAATATGACTGAAATTGAAAAGATTAATTTGCCCCTACCGGATGCCTGCATGAGGGCTAAAAATGGAATATTTTGTCAAACATGAGATTTTTATGATTTGGTCTCAAAAGTATAAGATCAAGTTCGATATGGTCATGAATCAATCCAATTTAGTTCAGCTTTCAAGTTTGAATAAGTTCGAAAATAAGAGAAATCGAAGTGTGATCAAAGTAGTTTGAATTTCATGATAACTAAACTGAACTAGCTTTGACATGAATGAACTGAGATCTCACTAAAGGAAAGTCGATCCGAACATGCTTGTTATGTCTCTAGTTCAAACTGAGTTCACATCACTTCACTGAAGTTCATTTATAACTCGAGCTGGGAAGCTACTCTGTGTGCCAATCATGTGTGCCAATCAGAACTGATCCTAAGAGGATTGAACTGGATTTGAACTTGGAGAAAATTAGATCTGGTGATGATATTCTTGATCTTAGCTTGATCGGGCTAACAAGCTTGGTTGAGTTTAGATTGAGCTTGGTCATACCTAATCAAGAAACAGATTGACATATTTAACATGTGCATTGAGTTGCACCTGGCATTTTAGGTGGTTGTAGTTCAGGGTGAGCTGTTTTGAACTCCAAATGTCATGGTCATATGAAATTGTTAGGTGGCCTGGTTTGGTGAGCCGACTCGAGATAGAGTTAGCTGGGTAGGAGGCTGATGGGCTAACCTTTACTGCTAATGGATACTTGTGGAGTTGGAATCTCCCTAATTGGAATTATATTAGACAATTCTCATGGTTCTGAAAGCTTTCTAAAGTTCAAATGTAAAAGAGTCATTTAACAAGGTGGCGACAGTCTAGTGTTCATAGGTCTTAGGTATTTGACACCTAAGTCAGATGAGTTCAACTAGTTCCAAGTAAAAGGCCACCAAGTCTGAAATGCTCTTAAAAATTAGTTTGAAACATTAGATAACATTGCCCAGGTGAAGAGTAAAACGGTAAATTCAGCAAAGTAGAGAACATGGGGTGTTTACATCGCCCTACATGACCTAGGTAGGACTGGCACCTTCTGATCCAGTGTCGCCTAATCTAGGTGGAGCTAGAACCCACCCGGTCATTGCCTTGGTGATTTGTTGACCCTAGGTTGGCCTAGGACTTGTGTGAGTTGGATGGCTCAATGCCTAGACCTAGCTTTAATAGTTGAATCAAATCCTTTGTGGATTTGGGTACAAGATCTGGATGATAGATCTTGGGCACTTTTAGATTCAACATTACCGAACGGAAAATGTACAACTCGTATGGGTCATCATGTTCAATCTTTTTTTTTTTTTTTTTTTTTTTTTTTTTGTAATTTGCATGTACATTTTAACAAATTTTATTTATCCTATATAAAAATTTTGCAAAATTATATTTCGATGCATGTTAAAATTTTAAATCTCTGATTCGGCTCCCTCATAAAAAATTCATGCCAGTTTATGGTTTTGATTCAAAGCTCGGTTGTAGGTCCAGATCTACTTGTGGTTGCATGTCCAAATCTCTTCCTAGATTCAGAACCTAATCTGCATTCGATTGACAGATTTTTATCCAGATTCTATGCGATCATTTTGTGAGCTTGGTTCTCCATGCTAGCAGGTTGCTATGGGTGGGCTAAAGGATTATAGACCATCAAATAAGGGCATATGCGAAAATGAAAAAAGCAAGTGGAGCCAGTGTTATCAGATGCATGCATGTGTGCACATCACACACATCATGCCATGAATGAACTGAGGTCATGCACTGTCCACATGATGCATGCGCATAGAAACACCAGTTTTTCATGATTTTTTTAACGTTTTTAAAAAATATTTCACCATTATTTTCTATTTTTAACATTCAGTCTTATTAGGTTTTAATAAATTTTTCTCCCTTTCAGACATATTCCCCTTCCATGGCATCGATTCCCACCACTAGTGTAATAGTTGAAAATTCACCAAGCAGAAATTTTGATTTTTTTTTCTATTGATTGTTAGTAGGGGTAAAAATGGACGTTTTTACGTTGCTAGGTAAAAAATTCAGGAGTGAATCTATGCCCATTGAGCCCAAAAACAGGTATTTATGCAAATCATATGCTTAAAAATGCATAACCGCAATATAGAATATGAGCGAAAAAAAATGCAATTTTTGAACCACACCGAAGATTAATAAGGTTTATCAAAATTTTATATTTATTTCTTAGAGAATTATCTTCGGTGTCGTTCAAAATTCCACTTTTGCCATTGGTTATGCATTTTTAAGCATATGATTTGCATAAATATTTGTTTTTGTGCTTAATGGGCATGGATTCACTCCTGATTGCTTGCATAGCCATGCATAAACTTTCATTTTTACCCCTACTAACAGAAAAAGAAATTATGAATTTCCACTTGGTAAATTTTCAGATATTACACTGACGAAGAATGTATCATGGAAAAAGAAAATCATGTTTTACCTCTTTCTGCTATAGATGATTCTTGGATGGACTCAGATTTTATTATAGAAAACATCAATCTTGTTCCATTTTAAGATTTACTTGGGTCCACGATGAAGCATAAAGACTCATTTTCCATCTTGTTGCATGAAGACAAAGGTATACAAAATATATGTAAGATTAGTAAAATTCTTGCCATTGTTCACTAAGTACATGAATTTTGTCGAATGAATGTAAAAGAAAATTATAGATGAAGAAAATAAGAGCATAAATGATGAAGAAACAGAAGAGAAAGATCAATTTATCCCTTATATGGGTGATTCAAATGAAAATCATTTGTCCATTTTTAGTCTTCATGAAAGTGACAACACTGAGATTTGAGAATGTTCGAGTCTTTGACTACTATTAAAACTTAAAACTTAATAATATTTGTATTAATGAGATAATTATACTTGAAATATTTTGTTATGGTCAGTTGTATATGTTCTTAGTTTTCTAATTGTAGCTGTTATTTGTGAATGTTAAATTATACATTATCAAGAGCACCTGGTATATTTTGTATTGATTTTGCAGACAAATTATTAGAGGACGGATTGATGTCATTAGAGAATTTTTGTGCATATAAAGTATTACTTCAACCATATATCTGTTTAAGTTATTTTCGATCTGATTTTAAGAATGTAGATGTAGATGATTATGTAATTGAACTACACCTAGAAGGGTCTAGGAAAGGTCGACTTGGGGATTAACCCATAAGAATTATATTTCGAGCATAAAATATATTGTTTAGAACAAGTCCATTTGGGAATTATTCAACGTTGGTTTCTTACTTGCATATTATATTGATTGTTTGTTTTTTAGTTTCGACATTATTTTCGTGGATGTTATATACTTAACGTTTTTTTTGTTGTCTTCATGCTTATGTGCTATTAAGCATCACTGTCATATGTGTCGCTTCACAAACTTAATGCATCATTTCACATCGACACACTTCACAACACCGAGTGGAAGTGAAGAAATGACATTTGTGAAAATGAACAAATGGTATGCATTGCTCATTTTCCATTGACGTCAACAATTGAGCATCTTGTCAGAGCATTAGCAAGAGAGAGAGAGAGAGTAGTTATTTTCTAGAATGCTCATTCTTTTCACCTCTTAATCCCTCCTTTTCTAGAGAGTGAATCGAGATACGCATATTTTTTTCTGTCTCCTTTCCTTTTTCTATTCAAACAAAGTTTTTCAATCTTTTCCTTTTTCCTCCTTTTTGAAAGTGGACATGCAAACACAAAACTGCCGATTCTTTCCTCCGGTCTTCCTCGATCCAACATGCTCCCAAAGCGTTCCAATCAGCAATTGACTGTTGCATTACTCCCAAAGGTTGTTGGATCCACGTTGAGTAATGTTACCACAGAGTTCTCCCTCGTTTTTACATAAGTCTAGGCAGTGGTTGACCTCTTACCGACAGATTTGCATGGTAAAACTAGCAGGAAAAAAAAGAAAAGAAAAAGAAAAAGGAAGGGCAAGACGGAACAGACGATACTCATCTCCATCGTCACAGTAAGCTGGAGGTTCTCCGTCCTTTCTTCTTCCGCCCCTTCCATTCCCTTTCCGGCCATCCCTCTCGCTAGATTTTCTTCTCCGTAGGAATTGAGCTCCTATTTGGATCTGCTGATCCGTATCCTCCGTATTTGTGTCCAATCATCTTCCTGTTGAGCTGCGGTTGCCCTCCCCGCCCTCGTCCGTCCCCGAAATGTAGAACTGTACTCTTGTGCTCTTGGTTTCTTGAGGAGGGCACCTCGTGGCCATCTTGAAGCGCCTGTCCCCAACACACTCCATGAAATCTGTAAATCTGTTGCGGATATTAAAAGTGCTGTCGTAGTGGTACTGTCGAACCGACTGAACTGAATGGGCAACTGCTGCCGATCTCCGGCTGCGGCCGCAAGGGAGGAAGTCCATATTAAGTCTGGCCATCCCCATGACCATCATGGCGGTGGGAAGAAGGTTGGTGGTGCTGTCAACAGCAAGAAATTGACCGTTTTGAGTGGGAACGTGAAGGAAGGGATTGAGGACAAGTATGTCGTCGACCGGGAGTTGGGGCGCGGGGAATTTGGGATAACCTACCTCTGCATTGATAAGGACTCGAAGGAATTGCTCGCCTGCAAGACGATCTCGAAGCGCAAGCTTCGGACGGCGGTGGACATTGAAGATGTAAGAAGGGAGGTGGCAATCATGAATCATCTCCCCAAGGACTCCAACATTGTCAGCTTGAAGGAGGCGCGGGAGGACGACAATGCGGTTCATTTGGTGATGGAGTTGTGCGAGGGTGGGGAGCTCTTCGATCGTATTGTAGCCAGAGGACATTATACGGAGAGGGCCGCCGCTGCCGTTGCCAAGACGATCGTGGAGGTTGTTCAGGTAAGTCTAATCACTGGGGTGGTTATAACTTATTTCACAACTCTGATCGTTGGCCAATGTGGTGATACTAAGTTCTTCCTGGTGTGGTTATTCATTCTGCAGCTTTGTCACAAACATGGGGTTATACATCGAGACCTTAAACCAGAGAATTTTTTGTTCGCGAACAAGAAGGAGAATTCCCCTCTAAAGGCAATTGATTTCGGCTTGTCCATATTCTTCAAACCTGGCAAGTTAATCATTTATAACAGTTGATCTTTGTTGAACCTTGATGTTCTTCACTCTGGAAGCGCTATTTCTCAGGTCTCGCTTCCGTCTGCATGTAACAAAAGGTCTGTGTCGATCTTGTTATGTAGGTGAAAGGTTCTCCGAGATTGTTGGGAGTCCATACTACATGGCACCTGAGGTACTTAAGCGGAACTACGGCCCAGAGATAGATATCTGGAGTGCAGGAGTTATCCTCTACATATTACTATGTGGCGTCCCGCCATTTTGGGCAGGTAGTATAGACTTATTGTCCCACTATTGCTTGCAAAATGAAGGCTACCCATTTTTGTCTTGTTCTGGGATTGTCCGACTTTCTTTTGGTCTCAAAACTGAGATTGTTGTGTGCTACTTTTCCTATTGAATACAGAATCGGAACAAGGAGTTGCGCAGGCTATTCTTCGTGGCCTTATTGATTTTAAGAGAGAACCATGGCCTTCCATATCAGATAATGCAAAGAATTTGGTCCGGCAGATGTTGGAACCTGACCCACAGCGTAGATTAACTGCAAAGCAAGTTCTCGGTATGCTGGTGATACGCCCTTGCTTTAGTATTCAGTCGTTGCTTCTTGCATTATCCAGTCCTTAACATGTTTAACCAGCTTACTTGCCAGCCCTAACAGTGATGATATAACCGACTTGTGGAAGAAATTATATATAGTTGCTACTCTTTCAGTAACTCCATCTCTGGATTGTTGGATAATTGTACCTCACCTTATTTGTTTACCTTGTTGTATTTTCCTTTACTGGTGTTTCTAGAGATACTCTACTTTACAGATGTATGCAGCACTTACCTGTCGGCTTGATTAGGAATAGTATGTTGGAAGAATGTGGGAATCTAAATGGATTAAGGTTCAGCTAATATTGTGGATGCTCAATTTGTCCTAAGTCATGACCGTTTCTGTTAATTGGAATTAAATATTTCTTTTTTGTGAGAAACATACCCTTTCTCTCATTGTTTTAGAGGTCCTAAACTATGACCTAGAATTTTCTGTTCCTTGTACTAGGATGTCATGTTTTAGCTTGATCATAGCTAAGGGTTAGAAGCCAGTTAGATGGTACCTCGTTAATTTTGTGACTTTATATCTTTCCACTGCACAAAGCAAATGGCAGAAGCTAGTCACAGAATAAGTGGCAAAAGTGTGGTGGAATCTGCATTTTACTTGTTGGGATAATCCAAATAGGATTTATGTGCACTTCCTTTGCATATGCATATAGTTATGGTACTTGATAGAGTCAGTCTTCTAATGTCACAGAGGTTTGGGTATGAGTATATATATATATATATATATATATATATATATATATATATATATATATATATATATATATATGAAAATTGATTGGTAACTCTTGCTATTCAGAGTCACGCTCACTCACGATGGCCGTTGGATCCATCATGATGGACGGTTGAGGAAAAAAACAAGGAGAAAAATGTTGTGGACATTTTCATCATCTAGTATTAGTTCACATCCTTTTCTCTTTATTTTTCTCTCAACTGTCGATCATAATGGATCGAACGTCCCTTATGTTTAAGCTGAGGGACTCTAGATGGCCAGAGTCAACATTACTCTCTCTCTCTCTATAAGATATATATATATATATATATATATATATATATATATATATATATATATATATATATATATATATATATATATATATATATATATATATTATTTGAGATTAGGAATGGCTTCCCATGGCTACTGGGGATTCACTCCTCCTACAGCCGCTTAATGATTTCAATCGGGGACTTTAAATCATACACACAGCCTTGCATTGCATGGAGCTGGGTGTGTGAATGTTGTGGGATTTCTACGGTCGCATTTTGGCCATAGAAGTCTAGAGATCCTATATATAAAACAAATTAAATTGACTATATGATTTTAAACCATTCGATCTTGCTGTGTTTTATCTTTTCCCTACATTGCACATCCCATAACAACCAACTGATCTATAATGCCTTTTACCTTATTCCATGATAGACATAAACCCTTTCTCAGGAACTGAAACTTACAGCTGAGATATACATTCTTTCCCTTGTTTTTTTTTACCTTTTATATTTGGGAATAGGTATTTCATAGTTCCAATTTGAGCCCCCAACACCTCTTGGATAGAGTAGAGGTGATGTAGCCATTAATGCATGATCTCTTTTCATCTAAGAGACAAAGTCACTAATGCATGATCTCTTTTCATCTAAGAGACAAAGTCGAGATTCTGGATTTGAGGGCTTCTGTCAAGGGTTGGATTGATCTATCCAGATGCCTAGAAAGATCTTGGCTCCTAATAATGGAGCAGTCATTCTTTTTCAAGCCAGGAAATTAGAATTGTTGAGTTTTCAGTAAGTAATTTGAGGACAGATCAGAAGATTGAGAATCAGAGGATTGAGAAGAAAAATGCTGCACAATAAAATGAGAGAATATTAAAGAAAGGAAAATGACAAGGCAAAATGAAAAGAGGGGCTCATTCAAAAATCAGTCTTGAGGAACTCGGATTAAACCTATAGGTGGAGCTTGTGGGCTTCAATTTTTTTTTGGTAATAAAAAAAATTACTATGTTCCATTCAATGACTGGGAAATCAGCAGTATGCACCGTTGTAATCAACATGTGCACCTGATTTCCTCGTTTCGCCCTTTTCCTAAAGAAAATTAGTAAACAACCCAGCCTGGTTCTGATTCATTGATTACAAACTGATTTAATAGAACGAACACAGCGTCAATTTGCAGAACACAACATGCAGATATGAAATAGGAGACAGATCTGGAAAAGGAGAAGGGGATTGGTATGAAGGTTTGGGTCTTAAAGGAGAGACATAGTTATTAAAGGAAGACTTAATCAGAAATACCCAAGGACAGAATAAGGAAATAAGCAGAAGATAGTTGTAGATCTGTAGAAACTGCAGAAAATAAGTCTGACAGGAGAAAGAGATTCAGACTTCTAAACCATATGCAGGAAACAGGACAGAAAAATGGCAGATTGGAGATAAAATTAGAAAATAGAATGGCCATATATTTTAAACAGAGAATCCAGAAAAAGAACAATCAGAAGGGAAATCAGACCAGAGAGTATTTCTGGACTAGGAAGGAATTTTGAAATCAACCAGATTCCTGGAACCAAAGACTCTAATACAATGTTAAATTTCTGTAGTTTATGCCAGATTCAGATTATGCAGAGAACAGGGAGAGAAGAAACAGAGGATTACTAAAGAGTCGTGTCTCTGAATATGGATGAGACCTAATATTTGTTGCATCATATGGATGTAATCTAATGTTTCTTTCATCTTGTTATCACATGTGGACGAAATAATATTTCTTTCATGATATATCAAGAACCTTTTACAATCATTGAAAATTTATCCCCTAGAAATGTTACATAAATGACAGATTACACATAGTGCATGTTACACATAACGTAATGGGATCTGGATCAGGTCATGCTAAGATCCATATCCAGAACCCATAATACTTTATAGGAGGAATAGGATGACAAAATAGAGAAAGAGGAAACAAAGAAGAAAAGACAGAAAGAAAGGGAGAAAATAACATACAGAGAAGAAAATAGGAAAGAAAGAAAGCGAAAGAAAAAAGTAAAGAAAGGAAGAAGGAAGAAAAGGAAGGAAGAAAGAAATAGAGAACGAGCAGAAGGAAAAGAGGAAGAAACAAAGGAAGACAAATGAAAGGGAAGAAAAGGACATCATACTTAAAAGTAGAGATGTATCTTTATATGTTCTTTTAAAATTTTTAATCTGTTTTATTTTTATCTATTTTTTAATTTTTATTTTCAACTTTTTGAAGAAATTCCAGATGTTTTCCCAGAAAGACCATTTCTTGAAAGGGACATGGAAAAACCTTACCAGAAATTGTTGAGAACAATACTTGTGACTATGACCAATTTGTTATATGACAGTCATTAAGAAATTATTTTTTTATTTTTTGAATAAAAAAAGTTTAAAAGTGCTTATACAGGACTATTGGACTTATGCATACTGATCCCCTATTTTTTCGTTAAGTGGATCATGTCCAATACCAATACTGATTACATTGGTCCACTAGTTTGTTTGATCACATTCAGTTTTCCGGGAACTTGTCTGAGAGGCTTCTGTTGCATCCTTCAATAATATCCAGATTAAGAGCAAAGGCTAGGCAGAGCTTCTGAATATGAACTCTAGTTGCTCAATTCAGTCGCATTTAAGTTCAGTCTGATATATCTTATGAACATACCTCAATCTTGTTTATCATGAGTGGGCGACCCTTTGCTGGACCAACTTCCTTAGTGATCATGTATTTTAGCAAGTTCGTATGACTTGACCATGTTTCTAATACTTATATTTTAGAAGATGAAAATCTTTAATCAGCTTGATAGCTTGAACCTTGTAACAACTGTTGTCTACTTCATTCATTAATATTCTGGTGCATTTTAATGTGAAATGTCTTCTGAAAACTATGGTTAGAAGTTTGCTGTTTTCTGCATGCAAGATTGGATGTGATGTTGAAAAAGTAAGTCTTTTGGCATGTCACCAGTGTCATGTTTAGCAGAAATGTTGGCAGACCAGATGGATCTGTTCTTTTGTTGTTAGAATCATTTCCTATTTGGTGTTTCCGTGTGCTATTACAATATATAGACCTGGTTTCATGTTTATGAGAAATGTTGGTAGAGCAGATGGACCTATATAAGTTTCTTTGTTAGAACCTCTCCGTATTTGAAGTTTGTGTGTATTGTTCCAATGTAAAAACCTGACATTCCAAAGATACTCTATAATCTATTTTTTAGTACTGATACATTGATCTCTCTTTGTTGGAATTATTTTCAGAACATACTTGGTTGCAAAATGCTAAAAAAGCACCAAACATACCTCTTGGAGATGGTGTAAAGACTAGGCTTAAACAGTTTTCTATGATGAACAGATTCAAGAGAAGAGCATTGAGGGTTGGTCGTTAATCACTCTTAAACATTTGCTTGTGAATGAATCATAACTGCCTTTTAATCTGTGGATAGGTAATTGCTGATCATTTATCCATTGAAGAAGTAGAAGATGTCAAAGAGATGTTTAGGATGATGGACACAGACAATGATGGTGCTGTATCACATGCAGAACTCAAGGCAGGGCTTCATAAATTTGGTTCTCAGCTTGCAGAGTCTGAAGTCCAGATTCTAATGGAAGCTGTATGTATATTTTTTTCCTCTTCTTTTGGCATTCTTAATCTTTTTATGAATCTGTATCACAAACAATGTATCACTAACATTGATTATAGGCCTCTTTGCTTTGGAAACAGTATGTTGCCATATAAATTGCAGAACTATAATGGTTTGCGCTTGTGTGTTTTGTTGGGAACTTTGCCATCATACAAGGTACTTTGGTAATTTTCAGTTAAATAATAAGAGTATAAGACATTAACTTGCACCAAGTACAGATGAAATATGTGGTGTGATTGCTCTCTCTTATATATATATATATATATATATATATATATATATATATATATATATATATATATATATATATATATATATATATTTTAACTCAAAAAGTTAAAAATATAAAACATAATTTTAAAAATTATGAAAATATGACTTTTCTCTTAATTTTCTTGCAAAACATTGATAAAAAAAATCAAAGTAGTTACTGAAAATCTTTAAAGAAACCTTGGAAAATTAAAATGTATTAAGAAATATTTTTGCTGAAAAAAAATGATGAGATTTTCATTTTGCTGGTGACACAGTGTGCTTTAGTGGCAGATTAGATCCCTGATTCAGTTCCACTTAGGCTTTGGATTTGGTTTTATTTGGCATTGATGTTTTTTAGGATTTGGATCTAGGGCTTGGCCCCCCTTAAAAGGGCCTCCTTTCTTTTATTTACGCTAATTGATGATCAGAAAGCCCTAATTTCCTTTTATTATTGAATTCTCTTCTCTTTCCATTCATTCTTTGGTTTCTGCTGCTTTTCTCATGGGGATTATAGTTCACTATGTCAGCTTGATATTCAAGCCCAGTTGCCGCCTCAATTTTCGTGATGTCTGGGAAACCAAGGGATGATCCGATGTTTGAAAAAGTTTCCAATGAGGAGACTCAGAGGTAGAACAATAAAAAAATCAACAAAGATCAAATGATGAAATTGATTAGCATGACGACTCAAATGCAAGAAATATGTTGCGGATGAACAAGGATTTCACTAGTTTCATAAAAAGAATGGATGAAATCGAAGAACAGAAGAAGAAGGCGAAGAAACGGCCAGTGGAATTCGACCAACACGAAAAGCGAGAGAGATTGCTCCTGAAACACATCGTTGAAGAAGTTGACCAAAATAGGGAGAACGTGCAGTGAATGAACCTAGGGTTCGTTGGAGACCAGATCCACTGTTTGGCAATGGTGACACTGGACTTCACTCAATCACCAACGGGCAACCAAACATCTACCTACAGTGCCAATGGCTGTCCATTGACCGTCAGAATCCATCAAGGTACTCCCTAGTTCAAACTTTTTTCCTATTGTTGCTGCCTCCACTATTGATGTTGTCGCCAACCGTTGCATCTAACAGCGTCCACTTCCACCTAGTGGCCGTCAACTGCATCCTCCTTACCCCAACACCGATGGTGCTCCTGATTGGGTTACCCAATGCCAGAATTCTCTATTGAACACCCTGCCGGTGGACATGTTAGGACTGGGAGATCGGACGGCCATTACCGTCACCCCAGCCGCCACGAACATGGACGCTCACTGCCACAAAGGGGTGGAAACCGGTGGATGTCCACCACCTATCAGCGATCTACCATTGGCCCATGAGGGCCACTGTTAGTTTGGGATGTCGTCGGGTCACACCCGACGCCTTTGTGCCCTTGTACACAAGGTGCATTGGGCAGGGGCCCGACACACTGCCAGGTTAGGTGGAATCTGGGTCCTATTTTGGGACCTAAAACTACCCGCTTGACCCGGGTTATGGCTTATCATTGAACTGGGATGGGTTTTCGGACCCAGTTTGGTATCTTCGGAGCTGAGTCTTGGGTTCCAAAGCTTGGAATTAGGTCCCAACCTTTTCCATGAGCCTTCCCATGGCTGATCGAGCTTAGGGTTACTCTCTAGCTGGATCCTGGGCACTTGCCTCCATCCAATACATGATCAGAAGACCACCTAGGCCTTAATGGCATCCCAATGGTATTACCATTTTGCTTTGAGCCAAACAAAGCACAGGCCCCGCATGCTATGGACTGAATCAAGCTCCCCATCCATTAGGTTCAGTATATGCACCATCCCTACCGACACCCTCAATTTCTCTAGGGATACTTGTTTTGCCTCCAACTAAGCCTAATTATTATCTTGGACCATACCAAGCCCTACACATTGATCCCAATTCCCAACTCAGAGCCCCCACTTTTTCCATAACCCTCATACTACACCCCATTAGATGCAACTAGTTGTACAACGGGCACCATCCAAGCCGCCTGAACCAGTCCCTTCCTTTCAGCAGGACCGACATGGGTAGGCCCAAGGATACTAATTGCAGCAGGGGTAGGCTGATCAGGAGAGCCCACAAGTGAGGCCAGAGGGTCGGCCACCCCAATAGCATGCTGACCACGATGATGATGTGTTAGAGATTGCAGATTCTGGAGATGAGGCTTTCTGGAATGAGCACCCTTTAGGACTAATAGCTCGTGATAGACAACTGGAGAGGGGATAGTTGAGGCTCTCCATATATAGCCTCAAGTTGGAGTTGCCTGAGTTCACAGATAAATTTGATGCAGAATCATTCTTTGACTGGACTTATGTGATGCAATTTGTGTTTTGATGACCATGATCTCCTAGAATACTGATGGATTCTTTTAGCCTTCACTAGACTACAGGGATTGACGCAAATGTGGTGGGTCGAATTGTAGAAGTTGAGCACAAGACTGGGACATGACATGATTCGTTCTTGGGCCGAGATGCAGCAATTAATGCAGACAAAGTTCGTCCCTTCAGACTTTGTGGAGAGGGCATACTGGGAATATTTCGAGCTTTGTCAGGGATTTAGGACTGGACAAAATACAGTACGGAATTTCATCGCCTGTCATTGCGTGTTCAGGTTGCAGAGATCAAAGATCAGCATGCCACCAAGTATGTTGTTGGTCTTCGGTTCTCTATTAAAGATGCCTTCAATTGTTTTATGGTAGATATAATAAATAAGACTAGTAGCCATGCCATGAAAGTATAGGAGCCCCTGAAGCGTTAACAGAATTTCATACATCGAAGTCTGGCAGTTGTCACCATTCTAAGTTGAGTTCTTCAACCTGGGAAGCAAGTTCCTCGAAGTCGGAAAACTTTAGCTCAAAGTCACAATCTAAACATGCAACAATAAGGATGAAGGCCCTACATTTAATATTCGGTCAAAACGTCATACCATTGACACTTTTGTCTGTTGTTTTAAATGTCAAGAGCTGGGTCATATCCAGTCACAATGTCCTAATGTCATCAAAAGAATTGTCATGACCGAACCTAAAGGTGAACTAATAAGTTTGATCATGAGGATGCTCAAAGTGAGTTGGAGACTGGCTCCACCATTGATGATGAGGTTGTCGCATATGATAGTCATGACATCTATAAGTTCTTGTCTGTATGTCCTATCTTAACAACCTCAAAGAGTCCATCAAACCATAAGTGGTTTCCAACAACCATTTTAGGACAAAATGTCACTGTGAAGGGCACGTTTGCAGTTTCATAATAGATAATGGGTCGTGAGAAAACAGTTTCTCAAAATATTGTTGATAAGTTACACCTACAAACTGGAAACTACCCTATCTCCACAAAGTATTATGGTTTAAGAGGGGAGATAATGTCCCTATCACCCATAGGTGCTTTGTGAAAATGTCCATGGGGAACTACTATAAGGATGAAGTTTGGTGTTATATAGCCCTTATGACTGCCAATCATATTTTATTTGGGCGTATGTGACAGTATGAGCGTACGACTTGGCCACAAGAACACCTATACCTTCTGTTACGACCAGAGAGAGAGAGGGACAACAATATTAAAGTTACCCTAATCTTAGAGTTAAGAGAGATTAGGGTTGGCGGTAACAGGAATTGCACTTTCAGTCCAAATCGAATAAGATAAATATAAAATACACACACTTCAACTGCCTATCCGACCATCTAAGATATTTAACACTCTCCCTCAAGCTGGAGCATAGATATCAAACATGCTCAGCTTGTTATATCCTCTCAAGAAATTGCTTATGGGAAGAGCCTTGGTAAAAATTTCAGTTGCTTGATCTTCAGAGGAGACATGAACAGTACTAATCACTCCATCTTGTACCAAGTCCCGAATACAATGTCAATCCACTTCAATGTGTTTCATTCTCTCATGGAAAACAAGGTTGTTTGCAATATAGGTGGCTTCCCTATCATCACAATACGTATTCATTGGGAGATTCACTGACATACCCAAATCTAAAAGTATTGATCTGATCCATGACATTTCAGCTGCAGTTTGGGCCATAGCCCTATATTCAAACTGAGCACTAGATCGAGCAACCACATTATGCTTCTTGCTCCTCCAAGAAATAAGATTACCTCCAACAAAGACACAAAAACCTGTAGTAGACTTCCTGTCATCTACAGACCTTGCATAATCAACATCACTATAGGCTTCTATGTCAATATATTCTCTTTTTTTGAACCATAACCCCTTCTCCGGAGTTGATTTTAAGTATCTTACCCAGTGTTGTACGATACGTACGATACGGGGTCGATACGTATCTTTTACAAAATACGATACGATACACACCCCGTATCGTACGATAAGGGCTGATTTCAAAAATGGGGGTTGGAACCCCCATTTTCGAGTTTTTTTTTATAAAAACCCGGCCCTTCTTCATTTTTAACTCAGTGATTGTGCCATCGTGGAGGGAAATTATCGCTTTCCATAGTTAAATCATCGATTTTCAAAATGAAATCATTGATTAAACCATGGATTTGTGCATGGGTGGCTGATTCTCGTTGGGAGGAAATAGGTTTTTTTAAATCGTGAAGATGAAAATTGTAGAAACAAGCAACACACGAAGGGAGAAGAAAGAACACACGATATACGTGGAAAACCTCAGAAAGAGGTGAAAAACCACGAAGAAGCTCTAACCTAGGGGCAAACCGCAACCCTAGGAGAGAGAAAAACAATTTCACTTAATCTCAACAATTACACTTAAGTGATAATATAAAGGGGAGAGAAGAGCTGCCGCCTAGGGTACCAAGCCAGTCTCGGTACCCGCGCCCCATGGGACCGGGTCCAGATATGGACCCGGGTCCCTATAACAACATATCGTCTAACACTCCCCCTCAAGCTTGGCATACATGTCAAACATGCCAAGCTTGCTTACATTCTTCTCAAATTGAGATGTACATAAAGACTTGGTCAAAACATCAGCAACTTGATCTTCAGACTTCATGTAGGGCAAGATCAGCTCCATAGCATCTATGCGTTCCCGTATGAAGTGACGATCGATCTCCACATGTTTAGTTCTGTCGTGCATGACCGGATTGTTTGCCAAATTGATAGCAGACTTATTGTCGCAAAACATCCTCATCTTCTCTTCCATTTGAATCCCAATGTTTTCTAAAATGATTTTAAGCCATAACATCTCTGTGATCCCCATGGCAACTGCCCTGTATTCGGCCTCAGCACTGGACCTGGAACAAACATCTTGTCTTTTACTTCTCCATACCACCAAGTTACCTTCAAGGAAGATGCAGTAACCTGTGGTAGATCTCCTAGTATCAGTGCAACCTGCCCAGTCGGCGTCAGAGTACCCTTCAATACTGAGTTGATCTTGACAAGTGTACAAAAGCCCTTTACCAGGGTCATTCTTCAAATACCCCAATACTCTTTCAGCACATTTCCAATGACAGTCAGTAGGGGCATGCATGAACTGACTCAACACACCCACAACATAAGTAATATCAGGGCGAGTAAGAGTGAGGTAAATAAGTTTACCAACCAAGCGCTGATATCTCCCTTTTCCTTCTTCATCCAAGATATTCCCAGTCTTGATACTGATTCTGGTGCCAGACTCCATGGGAGTAAGAAATGGCCTGCAACCCAGTTTACTTGTCTCTTTCAAAAGGTCCAAGGTGTATTTCCTTTGGCTCATGACAAGTCCCGTCTCAGAACGCGCGATCTCAATCCCCAAAAAATACCTTAATTTACCAAGGTCTTTGAGGTCGAATTCAGTAGCTAACATGTCTTTCATCTTTCTTTTCTCTTCTTCATCATCACCTGTAACAATCATGTCATCAACATAGACAAGAAGAAGGCTCACCAGACCATTCCTCTGCTTGATGAAGAGAGTATGATCATCATTATCCTGTTTGTACCCATTGTTCTTCATAACCACTCTTAGCCTTTCGAACCAAGCTCTTGGAGACTGCTTGAGGCCATACAACGCTTTCTTGAGATAACAACATTTCCCGTCCTGAACATAACCAGGCCATACAATGTATCTTAAAGCCAAACTGATACGACTTACGATACGCTTTTTACAACATTGATCTTACCACCATTACTGCAGTCTCCCAATGAACCTTTCAAGGATTTTTCCATGAATTGACTTAGCTTATTCGCAATAAATTTAATGTCAGGTCAAGTAACAATCAAATATAAGAGTTTCCCTATTAGAGATCTGTATGATCTGGAGTCAACAGTCTCTAATTCATCATCATTAAGCATTGTTTGTTTGAATTTATGGGGATAATCATGGTTTATTGGCCTATTTATTGCTTTACTGTTATTCAAATGAAGCATCAGACTTACAACAACTCAGTATACCCTGTAGAACCTTGGCGATAACAGTCCCACCATTGAATACGCATGCAGATGACACACTTCTAGCAATGGATTCTTTTTCAATCCTGTCTCAACAAGTAGTGGGCACCTATGCTCCTACACAAGATGGTCTAGGGGACAATCACAGTAGTCACAAATATTTGGAGTTTTAAAAGTGAAGTTTTTCTTGGGTATAATACGGTGAACTTGAAAAAATCGAGGAAAAAAAGAAAAAATACGACAATTTTTTAAATAATAAAAATAAATCCTAAAAATTAGGGAAAAATAAAGTAAATGGGAAACTAATAAAACGACATAAAAGCAATCATACGAATACATAAGTAACATCAATTTTATAGCCCTCTTGGCTTTAAAACACAATTCAAGTCATTCTTCACTACAAAAAAAAGAATAGATCAATTCTTAATCTTCATCCCATGAAGTAGAGTCATCTTCTTCATTGGTTCGACTGTGTCTGCATTCTTCATTACCTTCTTCTTCTTCTAAATCTGAAGACAACCCAACCTCTACAGTTTTTCTTCTGGAAATGGATTCACATGGTCAATATAGATTGGATTTGCATTTATCTTCTTTATTTTTGCAGCCATGAATTGCAAATGCATATTCATTCTAATGAATACCAAATCAGTTAATCTAGATGGTAAAAGATTGTTTCTCTTCTTCGTATTAGCAGCTTCAAGTGCACTCCAATTTCTTTCACAAGTTGATGCACACTAAATGGCTAGCATAAAATTTTGATTACCACACTTTGAAGCATAGGAACAAAATATCCAAGTATCTTCCACTAAATACCTAACATAAAGTAAAAAAAATGAAACAAAATTTACAGTTGTAAATTTGTAATTAAAATATTTAACCAATCATAAAAAAATTAGCAAAAGTGAGAAACTTGCATACGCTCATGGCTAAACCGTCAGAAAATAATGTAGGGTCTTTGTTGTGATATTTGATCAATTCAAAACCTATTGTTGCCTAATCCTCAAGAGCAAGAATTTGTTCCTAGATGACATATACTTTTCTCTCCTGTCATTGCTTGCATCTCTATCAAGTGTTTCATATAAATAACCCATAGTGGCTCCTTCCTTATGTACCATCTTTAGGCTCTCATTAATGGTTCAACAAACCTGATTATTTCTCTTCTCTTTCTCCAAAATTTTTTGTTTTGAATGAGACTTGTAAGTTTTGCGTCATTCTTTTCAGTGTCTTCTACATGTCTCCATTCATTGGAGGCAACCATAAACCTTAGGTTCTCTTTTTGTTTGAAAATAGAATCCCAACAAATAAACTGAGAGATTCAATTCTAGTCACACCAAGCTTCCGCACTCCTTTCCCTTTGTATGAGTTCTCATTATATCTAAAGCTTGTTACTTATTATATATGAACTTGACAATTTGCCTTGCTTTGCTCATGATACTTGCCACGTCTTCTAAACTATCGATGTTTTTCAAACATTAAATCAATGCAATGGGCAGCACAAGATGTGAGAAAAATGTTTGGATCTCTCCCTTAAGAATATAATTTGCCTTTGTATAATTGCTTCTATTATCTATAATAATTTGCACAACATTGTTCACTTCAATTTCTTCTATAGCTGAAGATAAAAAGTCAAGTTAAAATTCTGCATTTTAAGACATTTTTTCTGCATGATTTACCTTTCAAGATATGGTGCATGTTGGAGAGCTCACCAACAAGTTTATAGGATCTGCCCCTAATCATGTCTTTCCAAATATTAGGCATAATTGTGCATCGACATTGTGCCCATGTTTTATTCATTTCATCAACATATAAAAAATATTTTTCTTTGCTTCATCTAGTAGTTTTTTCCTTGCTGTTTTGCTGTTTAGGAAAAAATATCCTGGGCCAAAGTTTGTAGCACCAGCAACAAAATTCTTGAAATCCACTGATCGAAGCAAGTTGAAACTTGAAAGATATTACAATAATTTCAAATAGGAGCTTATCAACAAAATCATTTTCTACTTTCTTGATCAGATTCTTTTGTCCTTCTCCTGCACCTTTGTCAGACGAAGTTCCACAGAAAAAATTGCTAATAGAACATGATGAACCTACGCTTAAATGTGATCCAATTTCGCGTTGCATTTTTCCCTTCTTCATGGGTTTTTCCTCAATAACTCTACAAGCTTTGATTGCCATTTGCTTGATATTTTTACGCACATTACAACATGTAGCAACATTAGTGCCATGAATTTCAGCCAAACAATACTTAAATCGAGTAATTCCTCTTGTATATTTCTTGTAAAAAAAATTGCAAATCAGCTTCCCTTCATCATTTTGAGTTTCATGTGACCAAAGTGGACCCTTCAATCTAGGCATTTTGTCCTCCCTCTTAGGTAGCGTTTGGTAGCACTAGGATTACAATCCTAGGATGAAAATCCTAGGATTCAATCTTGGAATCAGGAGAATGAGGATTTGCATCTCCATTCCCAAATTACAGTGTGTTTGTTTCACTTGGATTACAATCTGCTGGACGTGTATCTAGTGTTTGTTGACAATATGGAAAAAAATTGGAATGATCAAGTTGTTAAATAACAATTTTTTAAAATCGAAGTCATTGGTCTGCCAACATAGAAACCAGCTAATCGCTTTGTTGATTAAATAACTACTTCCCCAAAATAATAAACTACCACGTAACCAAGTAACAATTCCTTAGGATGAAGGCCAACTTCCATATTCAATTGCCAATAGAAATAGGCAACAAAGGAAACCTGTAACGATCTGCAACAGAAAAAAAAAAAAAAATTACATGAATGGCCCACTACGAGAACCTGGACCTACCCACAAGGAAAAACTCCATTATGCTCCTTCTCCCTTTCTCTTTCCCTCCAAAACATCTTTTGGCACAAAATTCACCTCCTTACTGATGGAATCTTTTGCACTCACCTCCTTTTCAACAAAGACTATTAAAGCTGAGACATGAGAAATTTAAGGAGAGACTGCAGACCAGGGTATGATACCCCTCCACCGCCATTAACAAGACCCCGGCACACACAAGCCGTGCAAGGGTACATACAAAAACCAAAGCAAATCATAAAGCCCCCAGCCCATGACCCACCAGCAACCATATGACGAAGATGATGAACAGGGGAGCCGCTGCTACAGAGACAGATGCAAAGGCGCTGGTTCTTCTATCAAGAGATTGCAGCTTCATGCCTAACATCCAGGTGAAATGGGGAAATTGGGGGAATCTTAACCTGCAGCGACCTCGTTGTCTTCACACCCTACCAACCAGAGTGCGGCTGCACGTCCTAACAACCAGGTGAAATGGGGAAATCCTGTGAGGGATCTTCCACGACGTCATCTTCATCGGTGGCGCGAACAACCAGCGATGACGTTGTCGCTGGCTTCCGGACGACGAGAGATGAGAAGGCGGGGTTACTTGCTTCCCCTTAAGAGAGCAGACAAGGAGCGGCATAGCAGGGAAAGAGGCACCGGCGAGGAGGAGCTCTGGCGTGGCATGAGGCAATGGATGAAGAAGATGAGAAGCATGACATGCAGAAATATTTTCCATGGATTTTGATCATTCCTCTTGCGGGTGGACCGAAATCCATGGATTGAAATCCCAACTTTTCATAAAAAAGCTGGAAATTGGATCCCGTGTTTGTCTGGAGCGTCAGTTTTTTTTTTTTTTGAAAATCAGGATGAGGAACCCACTTCTATAGTGGATTCCTCATTCGACAAACACACTCTTAATGTCTAGATATCAAGTATCAAACACCTGATACTAAAACCTAAATCTCATTTCATCTTTAAAAAAATCATACATAAATGATAAACTAAAACAAAGACAACTGCAATTCGGCCTTAGCCGAATAGCTATGTACAAAGCCACAAAATATAGGTTCTACAGACGTATTGAGTACTTAGTTATCAGTGAATCAGATTGTTAAACGAATTAGATATTAACTATTAAGTATTTAATTATTAAATATTAACTATTAAGTATTAAGTATTAACATATCCATTGATAAACTGAAAAAATAACAACCAAAGATACACATGTCTGTATATATATGCACAAACTATTGACCCCTTATGCAGAATCGAACTAAAAAATCAAGATTCAGCAGTAATAAAGTAAAAAAAACAGAAATAAACAGAACTATTAAGTTAGTAAGTACTAAGTCTACTAACTATTAACAAATCAATGAATGATCCAAAAGGAAAACCAAAGCAAAACACATCTACATAAAAAATCGAAGGGACAAAGAGAGTAGGACTGAAAAATTCAATGCAAACCCTACTTGACTGCTGCGTAGAGTGAGAGTCAGACCGTTGAATCTAATTATTTCTCAACCTATGAATCTAGTATTTCAACAAATCAACTTACACCCTTTTCTTTGTTGCACTATGTCTAGGTACATGTTGAACAAGGTGATGTCATGCCCTTTCAGTGCTTCCTGTTCTCTTGCAGTGACCTTCTTCAATTATCCCTTTCTCTCAATGTTCCATTGTTGCTAGGTTTGATGACCCTCTTCTGGTGCACTCTTGTAAATCACCACTTGAATGAGCACCTACATCATCTTTTGCTTCAAAATAATTACTCTTGACAGTGTTGAGATTCCAACTATGGATGATGATAGGGTTTTCAGGAAAGGAAAAAGATGGGGTACATTATCTCCTATTTCTAAGTTTGTCACAGAAGCAAGGTTTAGGAGGTGCATGAGGAATTTCATCTCGACTTTGTCTGCTATGTCGGTTCTACTTAATCATCAGTGAACTTTATTGGATGTCAAGTGAAAGAAAACTATGTAGGATGAGATGGACGCCCTACTCTTACAAATTAGAATGGAATCTATTTGTTCCTCCTACTGATGCAAATATTGTTGATTGGGTCTATACTATTAGGTGCAACTTAGTTGGGTCTATTGGATGATATAAAGCCAGGCTGGTGGCTAAGGGGTACAAACCATACAACTAAGCATTTAATGTTGTCTTCTTGGAGATATTTTCTCTGATCTGAGATAGTTTCACCAGTAGCTTGGTTTAGATTAATCGACCTATTATATTTGTAGTTGTTTATTGTAGACGGAGCATATGTTAGTTTAGATGTGAAAAATGCCTTCTCCTATAGCAATTCCTTTGAGACAGATTATATGCCACAACCTCCAAGGTTCAACGGGAGTGTACCAAGGTCTGCAAATCAACAGGTTGGCATCAGATACTCACTATTTATTAATAAGGCCCCTACTAATATTGTAGTTATGGTTGTGTATGTAGATGATATTATACATATAATAAACAATCAGAAGGATATATCAGATACCAAAGCCCATTTTAAGAAGCACTGAAAGTCTGCAAATTAAAGAAGACAATATGTAACCTAAAACAAAGTCCTTGTGAATGGTTTCAAAGCTATTTTGATCATTGTCTACATTTGGGTTCAACAGGTTGGCATCTGATACTCACTGTTTATTAATAAGACCCCTACTGATGTTGTAGTTATGGTCGTGTATGTTGATGATATTATATGTATAAGAAACAGTCAGAAGGATATATCAGATACCAAAGCCCATTTTAAGAATCCCTTTGTTACATCATATCTTGGTCATCTCCAATATTTCTTATGCATAGTGGTGGCTAGAAGTAGGGTGGGGTTAGTTTTACCGCAAAGAAGTTTTGTGCTTGATTTGTTAAAACACACATGAGAGTTAGGGGCCAAACAACATCATCTCTATGGATCCTGAACTTCATATGTATGATAAGAAAGCAGAATCAGTTGACAAATGAAGTTTTAGATGCCTGGTTGGTAACTTTTTATATATTACTATGGCAAGAGCAAATATTTCCTCGATCATATTCATAGGAAAGCTGACCAAAGTGTGTTAGGAGGCTGCAATGATGATCATCAGTCCATTTTTTTTTCCCATTTTTATGGTATTTATTTGGGGAAAACCATCTTGGGCTCGGAGACTTCATCGCATGCTTGGGTGTAAAACCCCCAATGTCATTCCTTGCCTGATGGTCCTGTTTTTGCAAGGGGGAAGTGCCTCTGAGATTTGAACTAGTAACTAGCCGCCTACTAACCACTGACTCAACCAAGTGCACCAATTGAGGGGCTATTGTATAAACAAAGTTCTCTTGAAATAGTTGCAGATTCATGTGCTGTTTATGCAGTGACTATTGAATATTGATGACAAGAAGTCCATCACAGGAGTTTTTGTATTTGTTGGAGGAAACTTAATTACTTAGAGAGAAAAGCAAGCTGTTGTGGTCCACTCTGGTATACAATTAGAATATGGAGCTATAACTCTAACAACTGCAAAAATGGATTAGTTTTGTACTAAAATGTTTACACATATAGATTCCTGCTTCTCTGTTGATAACTTTTAATAAACCCGCACTTATATTGTTAATGAACTAGTATTTGGTAAGAGGATGCAGCACGTTAAAGTTGATTCCCATTACATAGTACAACCAGGTCATATTTCTACAAGTCATGTGACATCTTATGATGAAGTTGCAGATGTTTTCATCAAGTCTATTGGAAGTTCATATTTTTCCTGGTGTCATAACAAGCTGAGTGTGATTGATATATATATTTAGCTTAACGCAATTGTTAAAATAAAAATGCATTAGTTTGTGTGGTTGTATGGAATTTGGATAACTTACATATAGTGTTATTCTGGCTTCTACAGTAGTCACTATTTTATGAAGGGGTTAGAAGTCGATGAGAAAAAAACCTCTCAATGAGAAAACAATCTCTCTCTCTCTCTCTCTCTCTCTTTCTTGCTTTTCTCTGTTACATGCCTTAATTGCAAGTTACAACAGAACTGTTGACCATTAGTGGTCTAGGCCTTGAAAGATTCCTCATCGTCAGGAGAAAAAAAATTTATTATCTCAGGTTTCAGAATTAAAAATGTATTTATTTTTAATCAGAGTGGAGATCAGATTAAAAATGTCTTAGATACAACGATGACATTTCTGCTCCCATCTTCGTTCGTATCTCTCAGATTCATCATTCCAGGCACTAGAGAAATGGATGTTTTGGTGGTAGACATCATATCACAAATAATGTTTCGGAGTTTTAAACGGTAAGGTTTTTCTTGGGTATAATACGGTGAGCTTGAAAAAAAAACAGAAAAAATACAGTAAATTTTTAAAAAATTAAAAACCTAAAAATGGGGGAAAAATAAAATAAGTGAGAAACTAATAACATAAACATCAAAAGATAGGTAAATTTGCAAAAAATAAAAAATAAAAAATGAAAAAAAAACTGTTTGGCAATAAAAAAATGAAAACAGTGAAAAAGAAACACGAAGAAAATGCGTTAAAAACACATTTTTTCAGTTTTAACATTTTTTTCAAAAAAACTTGTTTTTTCTTTAAGTTTTAAATGGCAATTTGATTTATCGCATTTTTCGTGTTTTTTTTTTTCCAAAAAAACACATTTTTTTGTGACAAGTTCCGACATCCTTATCTCTCTTTATTTGTCGGAAGAATTAGTGACCAAAAAAGTGTTGACTGAGGCTTTCTTTGAAATTTTGCTGATATAAAGAACGTAGTGATATGAAGCTTTGTGTTTAATGACCACGGCTAAATGTTGTTAATTTGCCATGGTTTGTAATGGTTTGACTTTGCATCTTTGATTAAATAAGGGATATGGAGGAAACTTCAATAATAACCAGAATGGTAACTTTGATTTGTTAAGGCCTAGCCAGATTTTCCTTGTTCTTTTCCTGTTTCCACCAATATTAAATTGCAAATACAAACACAACGAATTCATTAGATGTGGAAATTGGCTTCTAGGACACATATTGCAATATATTAGAATCCTGTGTTCCTCAATTATTGCAGTAGTTTGCTCTTTTTGTGGTCAGTGTTGTTAGTACAGGGTGAACCGTATAGCTGTGCAAGTTTGTGCTGAATGACTAACTCATGCCAACAGGTAGATGCAGATAGCAATGGGACACTCAATTATGAAGAGTTCATCGCTGTTTCAGTTCATCTACAAAAAATGGCCAATGATGAGCATCTCCGAAAGGCGTTCTCTTTCTTTGACAAGGATGGAAATGGCTTCATTGAACTCGAGGAACTTAGAGAGGCCTTAGTTGAGGAAGGCGTATCTGATTCTGATGTTGCAGTTGATATTCTTCGGGAAATAGACAGTGACAAGGTTGTTGCCCTGCTGCATTTACATTTTGTTTTCTGCTGATTTCATTTTTTTCTGATGTTGATTTCCTGTATTATAATAGGATGGTCGTATCAGCTATGATGAATTTGTCGCTATGATGAAAACTGGAACTGATTGGAGAAAGGCATCACGTCACTATTCAAGAGGCAGGTTTAACAGTCTGAGTATCAGGTTGATGAAGGATGGGTCTCTTAATGGAGGAGCTGATAGGCAATGAAGTGTTGTTCCCTGAAGTTCAATGATCAGCAGCTTCTTCAGTTTGAGCATATTGGTGATTAACCTGACTATTTAGTGTCAGATACTTTCTTTGTTTGGCTGCTTGAAGCTTTTGTATTCATATACCACAGTGGTGGACTGAGCGTTTTTACTGATGGGGAACTGTTTGCTACCTTAAAAATGGAGGAGCCTGTACAACTGTAGGCAAGGGGAAGAGGTATGAAGAAATGGTGGAAAATTTTATGGATTAACCACCCACTAACCATCTATACAGTTGAACTTTTAAAAAAAGAGTGACAAGTAACAATGATCAGCATCTCTTTCCAAAGTTAAGATATTCATGATTAGCTACTTAGTGTCTGCTGTTTTTATAAACCTTCTGACTGTAGAATGTAGTGATATGTTGAATTTTTTAATGTTGTCGCTGTAGCATTTCCTGCCTGTCTTGCCCTTTTTTGGGAAAGAAGCTGTTCCATACCCTGCAAGTTCCTTTTCTCAACTAGATTGATGTTAAAGAACTGGCAATGCATTTTATGACTCAACTGCTGATCAAGCAGGTAGGGAATTGAACTTCCAAAAAAGAGCTAAATCATTATGAAATAAATTTGTCAGCTTATTCTCTTAGTTTAACGAATAAGAGCTTTCAGTATTCCCTAAAAGCATCTAAAGTTTTCACTTCAAAACGTATAATGATTTTCTTTCTTCATCCCAGCAGATGATTCTTCATATTACATTACTCCACGAGTATATAGTGGGATATGGTATTACCATGTGGGTAGTATTCTATCTTGATAATGGTTCCTATTATAAAATATCTGATAGTGTTGCCTGTCGGCAAAAGTGGGTTACCCTTTTTGCATCTAATAGCACCATTGCGAACATGTTGTGAGACCAGTGTGAGACCAGTGTGAGACCATTAACGGTGCTCTTTGTTGTGGTGAGATAAAAAAAATGCTGATTGTATGCCACACTTAGATAATTCTTAGTGAAAGCATGATCATAATCTTTATGTTTGCTAATCATTTAAGTTACATGGGTGTTAATATGTGGATGCAAACATGACAAATCTTGAAAGTTTGGGTTGCTGCGCAAAAGACCATTGTTAATTCTTTTGCAGTGCCTTTTTTAACGCTAGGTTTTTTTTTTTTAGCCGTCCAACAATGTCATGCAGATTTGAACTCCCCCATATATTTAAGAAATTTACAAGCTTATTATCATCTATTTGCAAGTCTTAAGAACTTACTTTTATTTAATGAAGAGAGAGGTTAGGGGAATCTTATAACAAAGCTGGATCAAGTTTAAACAGGCGCAAATGACACTAAGCCCTTAGCACGCGACTCTCTCTCTCACATCATGGCCCTGTATCTCCCCCCTTCCTGTCGAAATCCTTTTGCTCCAAATAAAAAGTGTCTGCTTCCTTCAAAATCAATCTTTCTATCCTAGCCGAAACCCTCTCCCCTAAATTTGGCTGCCATCCTTTTTTCTGATCAAAATTTGGCCTAGATCTAATTCAAGACGTACAAGTAGTCAAAACGGTGTTTAAGAACCCTTGTAGCGTCACGAGTACCCTAGGCTAATTAACGTACTCATGTAAGTATGTAACATAGCTAATGACATTATTCTTTCAGAATCGAGAGCCTTTTCTTGTTTTTTTCACAATCTATGCAATCGATAAACAAGTCCTTATAACTCAACTTCATGCATGAAAAAAAGTATGGCTCTTCCTTGTCAGACAAGGCATTTGGGGTTTGAGGGGTTTGTGGGGGGCAGGGTGGTGGTTTGTGGAAGAGGAATCAATATATTTATGTATGGAAAATTCCATAAAGCCCGTGGCCCTAGCTATATGCTCCAGACTATAATGGGGCTAAGGCTTGATCAAGAATAGCTGTTGAACCTTCCAACTATGCTCTTAGATATGGATTACATGGCTAGGACTTGATTATGAATGACTGTAGAACCTTCTGACCTATCTAGTTTGAGGGAATACTCATGACAACATATTCCACCTTGTCAACCATATTTAGGTTTTAATCAATCTTGCTAGCTGTAGCAATTCATTTCTCTTCTTTTTTGAGGAGCCCAAGTTATAACCTTTTTTTTGGGTGAGTTTAACCATCTATGTTGTAGACCAGCGAGTCTAGCCAAATGAATGGCAGGGTACACTTCATAATTCTTTAAGGTCGTAACATGTTAATGGTTTATTTAGCTTTGGCATGGTCAACTTTTATGTCTTTTTGGCTGACCACATCAGTGCCATGAAATTGCCTAGTTCAATTCCAGAGGCACATTTTTACTGGTTGTATCAAAAGCTTATAGTGCAGTAGTTTCTCAAATACTTTCAAAAGGCTGCTATATAATCTTTCCTTGCCTTGGATTTGATCAATATGTCATCAACATAAACATCAACATATATGTACATTTGATAATAAAATATAGAGGTCAATGCCCTTTAACAGGTACTAACATTCTTCACTCTGAATGATGTCTATAGCAGAATGTTTTTGCTGGTGTGGTGAAAGAGGTTTTGGGTTAATCCTTGACCAGTAATTTAATTTGTCTGTATCTTGAATACCATCTATGAAAGAGAACATCGTGTGCATAGCCATACAGTCAACTAAGAAGTTAAAGTCTGTAAGTAGACAATCATAGAGTTGCTTTGTTAAAGCTGATGAAATCAGTGCAAATGCAGACTTTGCCATTTTCTTAGGTACTATCATGCTATCTGCCAACTACTCGGTGTAATTGATTGGTTGGATAAAGCCTACTTTTTAACAAATCTTCCAAACCATGCTCGAGTTTGTTCTCCAATCAGGGATCTAAACTTCCACAATTTTTGTATGATAGTTCCCATATTTGGGTTTAAGATACAATTGAATCTCAACTAGTTTGAGAATCTAGAATGAGCATTTCTTTGTATGTCGAGGCAAAAGGCTTTTGATGATCCTTCAGGAACTTGATCAGCTTTCCCTCTCATCTGCTAAAAGACTCATCCTAATATGTAAATTCTTGGGGTCTTTTACCATGCCAACATTGATTCCTTAGTTGGGTCGTTGGCCAAGGAAGAAGACCTTTAAGTCTTAGGGCATGTTTGTCGCTGTGAGGATTCCATTGTAGAAGTAGGATGCTCGTCATGCTTTTCAAATTTTGAGTCCATTCCACCAAACACCAAATCGTAATCCCCGATTTTCAACCGCAATCCGGGATTCCGATCCATGAATTTAGGCAACTTTATATGGTTGGATCAAATATTGCAGAAAATTGATATACTAGCTGATCCATTTCTCTAACTTTTGCCTTGTTTATATTTATTAAATAACCTTTTCTAACTTTTACCTTATTGATCTTCAGAAATTCTGAGGGAGCTCTATTGGGAGAATTAATAAAATGACCTAGCAATGAGCTAGCTCTGGTTTGAGATTTGATCTACATCGCTTTGGTTGGAACCTTGAAGTAGAAAGTAGGGTTAAGAAGTGAACAACATAATCACATGCAGAAGTTGTATGTCAGCTTGCAAACTAATTGGTAGGAATCATCAATGTAGCTTCAAGGGGCATAGTGTAGTTGGTCGGGCAAGAGGTCTTCAAATGGTAGGTCTCTAATTCGATTCCCATGAGTGCTATGCTCCTGTGTTTTGTGACACGACCTTAAGAAGCAGGGGGAATGGAGGGCCTTCAGGCCTCACTTCAGGCGGTGGGATAACCCTCTACAAAGCATTCTTCTGATCAAATCCTTAGCAAAAGCAGATACATAGCCCCAAGGTTCTGCTGGAAACCATACGTCTGCTGCCCTTACTTCACCAAAATTCTGTGCCGTGGTACCCCATAAAAAGGAGGTTGCCCACTGAGAAGAATGTAAAGAATCACGCCGGCGATCTATACATCTGCTGCTTCATTATAGCCCCCAGCAAGGACTTCTGGAGCAATATAATATGGACTGCCAACTATACCATATCGAGCTTGTTCTGTTGGAGAGAAGCACATAGCACTTAGTATCAAAATATACCAGACAGTAGACAGAGAACATAACTGCAAAAAAGCAATACCTGGTCTGATGTAGGACGCAAGGCCAAAGTCTGCTAATGTTATGGGCGATGACTTAGATTTAGTTGCCCGTAGAATGTTCTCTGGCTTCAGGTCCCTGTACATCACACCCTTATCATGGCAGTACTTTAAAACTTCCGTCAATTCCTTTTAACATAACTACAACCTCTGCTTCTGACAGCAGCTTGTGGTCCTCCAAAAGCTGGTAATGCTCACCACCTTCAAAAAAGCTCCATGAACAGATGCACATAATCCTCCTCCTCAAAGACTGCTTTCTGGTCCACAACATTCGGGTGGCCTGATAATTGAGCCATGATCTCGATCTCCAGTTTGACACTACGCACATCCTATGGTGTGACCAATAGGTCCTTTGAAATGGACTTACAGGCCAAGGTCTCTCTAGCAGGAAACATAACCTGAGGATGTGCCTAGTGTCAAACTGGAGATCGAGGTCATGGCTCAATTATCAGGCCACCCATATGTTGTGGACCAGAAAGCAGTCTTTGAGGAGGAGGATTATGTGCATCTGGTCATGGAGCGTTTTTGAAGGTGGTGAGCATTACCAGCTTTTGGAGGACCACAAGCTGCTGTCAGAAGCAGAGGCTGTAGTTATGTTTATGGAATTGATGGAAGTTTTAAAGTACTGCCATGATAAGGGTGTGATGCACAGGGAGCTGAAGCCAGAGAACATTCTATTGGCAACTAATTCTAAGTCATCGCCCATAAAATTAGCAGACTTTGGCCTTGCGTCCTACATCAGACCAGGTATTACTTTTTTGCAGTTATGTTCTCTGTGTTTGTCTACTGTCTGGTATATTTTGATACTAAGTGCTACGTGCTTCTCACCAACAGAACAAGCTCTATATGGTATAGTTGGCAGTCCATATTATATTGCAACAAAAGTCCTTGCTGGGGGCTATAATGAAGCAGCAGATGTATAGATCGCCGGAGTGATTCTCTACATTCTTCTCAGTGGGCAACCTCCTTTCTATGGGGTACCACGGCACTGAATTTTGATGAAGTAAGGGCAGCAGAGATATGGTTTCCAGCAAAACCTTGGGACTGTGTATCTGCTTCTGCTAAGGATTTGATCAGAAGAATGCTTTGCAGAGATCCGAAGCACAGACTTACTGCAGCACAGGCTTTAGGTATGTGTTTCCTATTTTTTCTTCTATATGACTTTGAATTGTTTACTTTGACACTTTAGTTCATGTTTATCTCAACCTACTTAAATTGTTTTTGTCGAGTTGATGACGTTGATTATGGTTGATGTCTCTTTTGTGAAAATGGTATAAACTTGAATATCGTTTTGACTATGTCGTTCGGCATGATCCTAGATTGCAGCAGCAATTATTTTGCTTGTCTTTCGGACAATCTTTAAGTCATCCTCATGATTCTGTATTTTTAGACCATTGCTGGTTTAAAAATGAAGAGAAGCTCTTGGGAGATGAAGGCCAGTTTGGCTCACTTGAAGACTCTTTGCCTGAGCAATTGATTCCCATGAACTGTGATTTCGTCGTGAACTCCAGCAACGTGGTTTGTAGTGATGTTCAGCGGCACCTCTCCCCCTACGTTTACTTGCAAAACGTCATTTTCTTCCTTTTGGCTGGCGCAACGGGTTGTTCGCCATCCACTGGCCTTTTGTTTAGGAGCTCTGCATCTAGTGATGAAGAGTGCTCCACCCCAATAGCTTCAATGCCGAGCTTTGCATTCTTCGCTCCCTGCACTCCAGAGTCCAGACGAACAGGAGAACTCAACTGCCACAGAAGAATGTAAGCGCTAATAATTTTTGACCAATTAATCCTTTTTAAGTTTGTTGTCCTACTATACTACTATACGAAGAAACCATTTTGTAGTTCCTTTGTTCTGAATACTATGTCCTACTACTTATACGAAGAAGCTGCCTTGCTTCCGTCTTGCGGCTGCGAAGAGCTGACGTCCCCCTCTTTCTTCCTCTCGCTACAGTAGATTTCCACCCGGCTTATTCTTTGATATAGTTCCCAAAGTTATTTGGACGTTGAAAAATGCATGTGCTTTCTGTTTATACTTTATTTTTTTTGTGGGCAAATGGATGAAAGAACTCTCTTGATGACATCTGAGTGGGGAGGGCTAGAGGAACTAACATTGTTTGTGTGAAGAATTAATACGAGGAGGAAGACGTGATCTTTTACACAAACAGGTTCACGTCTTCCTAGTATGCTTCACATCTTTTACACAAACATCACACGACCCCATGTGTGACTCAGGTCCTATAAAATTTAAAGTATTCGATAGTCTTCTTGGTTTTTTCTTTCTTCTAAAAGAAAGAAAAAATGCTTATGATGAAACCTCCTGTACTTGGATGAACACTTTCTTCTGATCTGCACAAAGAAAGTTGCTTAACATGACCTGACTTGGATGGGATCCCTGGCATGATTCTGGTCCTATGAAATCAAATGAAGAAAGTGAGCTGCTACTAGCTAATGAGAAATAACTAGAGTTACAGTCAATAGAAAAAACGTGCATTCTCCGACGCGTGGAAAACACTTTATATATATATATATATATATATATATATATATATATATATATATATATATATATATATATATATATATATATATATATATATATATATATATATATATATATATATATATATTGAGATTGCATTGGGGCTTGTGGGAATTGCATTTGGTTATGTTAATTGATCCAATATTGTTTGAACACGGACGTTTGTAATCTCTTACACCTGGAAGACTACCTAAACATATCTTAGGATCCTTGGGCGTTTAGGACAGATGCCCTAACAGCAGGCAAAAGACAGAAATAAATCAAACATAAACAATAAAATTTGAAAAAACATTATGATCTATGCAAAAAAGATTGTAAAATGATTTAATTTTATGCCAAATAAGAAATAAACAACTACGCAAGCAAAAATAAATAAAGCCAAGAAAGAAAATAAAAAGAAGAAAGTAAAAGGAGAGGGAAATACCTAATAGGGTATTTCCTCAAGTCTTTGAATTACTTAGTCTCAAGAAGACTTTGCTTAGAAGAAAACAACTCATCAATAGTTTTTGGGAACAAAAAACCAGATCTAGACCTTTAAAGCTTAGCCTAAGATAGACTTAAGGTGAACAAAATTTTGGCCAACATACTCTTTTCTGCCTAAGAGAGCGCCATAGTCAGGGTTTTCCTAACTCTAGCACATGCCTTTTAGCCTTGCAATTTGGTGCCTAGTCTCCTCCATGCCCTCTCCATTTATAATTGTTGTGGGGAGAGAACTATTTCCTTATAATAGGTACAGAACTAATTTTGTATGGAAAGTCGTGCCATACACTAAATCAAGCCATTTCCTAAAATATTGATATTTTAAAGAAAATTTTGCTGTGAAACATTCTTTAATTGATCAAAATTGATGTCACGATGAATCCGATTTCTGAATCTGAAATTTGAATGGAATAGCCTAAGAACTTTGTCCATGCATGCAATTTCTATCAATATTTGTCCACACAATCCCTATAAAATGATGACCAATATATTAAGAAAATAACAAAGATATTTATCTCCATCTTATTTATGACTGATGAGATATGGTAAAGTTTGATGCATATCTGTAGGTGCTTAGTTTTTTAGGATTCCAATGTGATTTAGAATAGAAGGTGATTCGCATCCTCATACCTACGATATGCATTTGACTTTTTTGGGCAAATGCTATGATATATATTATCCTTTATTGGTTACTCCCATTTATAATGTAGATGTATTTTTAAGTATAAGTTTCATTTCTTATATATTATTTTGAGTATATAGTTCTTTCATCATTAATATCCTTGACGTAAGTTCTTGAAAAGATACACAAGCACCAAATTTCACTTTTAATGCTTAGAAAGCACCATATATGCTTAGAGCGTAAAGACCTCTCAGTTTCACACATGCACTGATGCACACACACTTTCTCTTTCTCCTCTTTCTCATTTAAATTTTTAGTGAATTTCACTCTTTATTTGAGTGATAGTAGATCATAATTAAGTTATATTTAGTTTTCAATATGAGTATAATAATAAAGAGTGGTGGTCGGTTAAGCTGGTTTTTATCAGCTACATCAACAAATTGAATTCAAAACAAATGTACCACATCGACATATGTGACTTATCGGATATACATATTTGGATTCGAATTTGAATTTGGATTTGGACATGAATATGGAAAAGTCACATATGCAAAGACACACAGTCACATATGCAAAGACACACACACACACAGATAAATATAAAATTCTACATCCAATGTTGTCAAGAGCTATGAAATTTACTGTAGTTACATAAATTAGTTCATAAATACAAATCTTAGAGTTTTAAATAAACTCATTTGAGAATCAAGTGTACGTATTTTTTTTTTTTACTCTTTTTGTTTCTATAATTATGGACATTCCATGCCGACGTATATGGTTGGATCCACAAGAAACAACTTCAAATCAGTTAAAAGCAGAAGGCATTCAATCATACAATCCCTGTATGCTGAGCAAACTTGGTAAAAATTTCACCCATCAAATGCCGCTGCGATCTTCACAATGAGACAAGGCTACGTAATTCAAAGACATTTCCTAGGTTGGCTTGCCATTTGTCCCATTTTTTTAAGTTAGTTTCTAATAATTATTTATTCCCGAACTATGTTTACTAATGACATATTGGAGTTTTTTTTGTCTCATGTTTTTTTTTTCTATAAATTACCATAATATTGTGATAAAAAAAATTTGAACAAAAACAAAACCCAAAAGGCAAGTTCAAATTAACAGGCCAGCTCTAAATTTTGGTCCCCCCTTTGAAAGACCCATACTGCAACTCCACCTTGCTTTACAGGGCCAACATTTTGCTTCTCTACATCACATTTAACCACACTACCCATATCACTCCACATGCCCCTTACCCTGTTCATGGCCCAAGAGATTGACAACAAATGATTTCAGTCATCAAAGATTAATAATTGTGAAACTAAGGAAACCATTCCAAGTTAAAAAAAACCATACTAGCCAGCAAAGAGGTCTACTTGTTCTAAAGACTCGTGTTTGAATCTTGGAGGAGTCACTTCACGTCTCAGTGCGCTCTATCTCGAAGCATGTTCTGTGAACTTAGGAGAGCAGGCAGGGGGGATAGTGACATCTCTTAGGGGAAGTGGAATGAACATCACCTATTAACAAAAAAAAGGGTAAATTCATGCACATAAAAAAAAAGAATACATTTTGAACAAAGACGTGGGCTACAGAACAATGTCCACCATATCATCTAAACTTTTAAAGAAGGCTTATGATATTAATGTAAGTTTAGTATAAGAGGTGGGCAGTGCAGTGAATTGGCTTCAACAAATTTCTACTTTGACTTTTCTAACAGAGGTGCATAGACTATAGGACAAAATAATGCGTGTCTACTTTCCTAGTTGTTTGGCCACTGAGCAAAATTTTAAGAATTTTCTTAATTTCAGTTGCTACTTGCAATTTAAAATTTTCTTCCTCCCATTCAAATGTTGAATTATTTATGCTTTATTATAAAAAAAACCATGTAGTATGCCTGTTTGGAGCACACTATGGATGAAAAATAAAAAAAATTCTTTTTCTTTTTTGGTAAAGATTCCGGCGTCTTATTACTTACTTTCTTTGTCTGTTAATTCCCAAGATGTTAAAGGGCAGTCCATCCTCACCCTCATCTGATGTTCTTTGAGCAGCATTTAATACCACATGCTCTTCTCTGAGTATCATCGAATATGGTTATATGCGTCGTATTCGTACATGAAATTTCGTTCACCAGTAACTTTTATATAAGTAAAACCGAACATAAAAAATATTAGAAAAAACATCGTTTTTTTTAAATTAACAAAATTTCTCATATGCTCTTACTGGATACATAAGTAGGTTGGGTGCACAATGGCACAAATTCACTCTCTCATGTCATCAAAAGGTGCCGACTCATTATTGGCAACTTGGCACCAACTGTCAGGCTCTCCTAAGCAAGGTCATTTCTTCGTTGGAGAAAGCTTTACTGATGGCAGATATAACGACGAACGTCTGACACAAGGTGTGTTAATTAGCAGTACCAATGAGCCTTCGGCCTGTTGTAGTGACTTTAGAACTTTGTTTGTAAAGTATGACATATCCCATGCAAATTTTTGAACTTTATAAATAAAAAATGGAAAAAATGTATTGTCATTGAAAATTTTTTGACGGAAGATTACTTAATTTATAGTAATATCTTTTTCAATTTGATCAATTAGCTGTCACTAATCCAAGCTGATCAGTTAACCATAAACTAGTTAAAATGAATAAAAGCCACTGAAGATAAACAAGTTAGAAGCTATTAAGGGTAATTAGTTCATTGGTTTTCATAATAACGAAAATGTAAAGAAAGTGTTTTCAAAATCTCAGTGATTTGGTACTCTTCACTAATGTAACAATTGACAATTATGAATGGATGAGACCACCCCAGCCCACTTTCATGGAAAAAAACAATTGAAAATTATGAATATGTGGGGAACTGATCTTTAAGAGGGTCATTAGTTTAATTTGCATAGGTAACAGACCAATACCTTTAAATGAATTTGTTCTAGAAAATGGGCGTAGATTCATAAAATAGTGTGCTACGTGAGTTTATACTATCTTTCACAGCAGATTCAAGAGATAGTAGTAATTTGTTATTGTTGTCAGGCAACAGTTAGGAGGCCATTTGGCATTAGGAATACCATGTGAGTGTTCCATGAATCTGCCCTAAAATTAGAATAGATACGTAAAACAGAAGCACATGTGTTATATGAATTTACTTCAATTTTGAAGCATATTCATGAAACACTAACGTAGTGTTCTTAATGCCAAACTCCTAATTGACGACAAAAAATTGGGTATTTAATTCATCGCTAACAAATTTTTAGATTCTTTTTAGTTTTTTTCTTTTTATACAATCAATATCAAAAGAATACAAAATGTAGATTTAAGATTTGAGGCTATCAAATGTAGTTTCCACCAAAAAGCATTTATGAAAAAGATTTTGATCACTTCTAAAGAACAAGATTGTGCCAAATTTGAGTTACCGTTTCTTTATTAACAAGAAAGTCAATTAGCTCGTGCTTTGTAGTTTGTACAACTTAGCTAGTAAAGAAAACTGTGGCCTCCTAGCACCGCCAACATCCAAACCACAAGGTCTAGGCACCCTTCATTGATATCATTGTTCAGCCATCCTGTTACACTTTTGCAACACATCCACAATCGAGTTCTCAAGTAAAACACAATCCCCATGGTGAGCGACATCATCATCGTGTTCTTAAGGGACGCCAGAAATTCTTGGCAGTACAAACTAATTTGGCCGGGAATCTAGAAAGCCGAGCAGGCTATGATAAGTGCAAGTGGCGGGTCTAGCCATAGGGCTGACATTAGCGCTGCAAGGTTAGGCCGGTTTTCAAGCCCATGAAAGCGCACCATTTTGAGCCTTCTTGACTCAACATAGCGGCCAAGCCACCAATATTACTATATGGCCTATTCTTAGGGGTGAAGCCAAAAATTTTTCATGAGGAGGATGAATTAAAGTTTCTAAATTTAGATTTAGGCCGAAATATCATTTTTAAAATTTTTATATAAAACATAAAATTTTCTAAAATTTATATGTAATTTAAAAAAAAAAGTTGAGGTGGGTCTGGGGCCCATGCAGGCCCTACCTTTGCTCCGCCCCTGACTGCTCATATCTAGGGAAGAATTGTCAGCAATCAGCGAGTCAAGGTCTGGGTAAAATAATTGGTAGAAAGCAAGCCATGCATACTGATGAAAACAAAGGCTTGGAAAGAAGCGGCCAGGATCTTGAAGTGCTGACCGAGGCTGCGGTCCATGGTGAGGGACTGTAGAATGTTGAGATTAGTTTGAATCCTGGAGCCTGTGGTGAGAAAGATTCCGGTAGACCCAGGCAAAGTAAAAAAAAATTTGTCGCATGAGTCAAACTATAGTTTCAAAATTTTAAAAGGGGATGAAATAGAAATTCTTAATTTTCTTATATATATTAAACTATTTTTTTTATATTTACATATAAATTTTTAAAGTTTTTAAAATCTAAAAGGGAACTAAAGTTTCAAAAAAAGACGATACTAGATGCGTATCAACCGATACACCATATTGGTGAGCAAGTCAACATGATGGCGTGTATAGCTAGGTAAGTACTTTAGCAGGCAAGCGTGTGAAACAAACGAAGCCTTAAAGTCTTATCTATTTCACACTAAAAATAATGAGAAAATGCTGTGTAGGAAAACATGTTAAAAACTTTTTGTATTATTCCTAATGCCACATCATCTTTGCATTTGGGACAATCAGTGGCGGAGCCAAAAAATTTTTATGAGAAGAGCGAATTAAAGTTTCTAAATTTTGACATGGGTTGAAATATCATTTTTAAAAATTTTATATTAGACAAGTAAAGTTTTTTAAAAATTTACATGTTATTTTTTTTTAAAAAATTGAGGTGGGGGCAGGGCCCATCAAAGCCCCTTGCTTGACTATGCTCCTAAGAACAATGACACATCTAGTGAGGGAAAACTGAATTGCATGCCGTGGTGTCTTGTAACGGAAGTCAAACACGTGGACAAGTGTTGGACCCTAGACTCAAAGCCTATAATTCAAATTGAATTGACAAATCACTGATCAAATTATAACCGAAACTCACATTAAAGGCTTTTTTTGTGCACAACTCCACGGTAATAGTCAGTCCTCCTCCCTTGTGAGCAGCTCCACCTTAGATTGAGCCGTGCTGACCATCACGTAAGCCAAGCTAGCCAAAGGGCTACCCCTTGCTCTCTTGTCCCGGTAGCACCATTTGCCTATGACAAACAGTGCAAAGCTGATGGCGTTGAGCACCGCAGAGGTGCCATACCCCCAGCCCCAGCCCACATTGGCGTCCAGAATGTAAACGATTGCAGTGAACATATCAAGCAAATTGAATATATTGACATCCCTATGTATGAGCAGGGAACATGGCCATCTTCACCCACATGCCTCAGCATACTATTGTCATGGCTTGCTAGGGAATGTGTAAATAGGGGTGGGTAGGGAAAACTTAGGCCCCTAAGCTTTTTTTCTATACGTTTGAAAGAAAGCTTAGGCCACAACCCAAGGGTGATTTCGTTATTATGCCATTCCATTGTCTTAAGTGGAACTAAGGTTGGGTATTGGGCCAGGCCGGACCAGCCCAAAGCTCCACAAAGCTACGCTCGGATGGACTCAGAGATCTTGATGGCTGCCCAAGCCGAAAACTTATCAGGCTGGGTCCGACCATCAACTTTATGCCTATTGGGTACCTGATTTGATGTTCATTCTTATTTAAAACTATCAACATTGTCAAGAGTTTCTAAGAAAGCGTTTGGAGATGTGCTAACAATTTTCAAGGAATCCATAATGAGTCTAATAACTCGAGCTCCCCTGCCCCAAGCTCCAGTAGTATTAAACTCAGGTCGAGATCAATTTATCTATTAAATGAGTCAAGTTCAAGCCAAAATTGAAGTCAAGTAGTTGAAATGAGTGGAGCTTTAGTTGTAGTAGCTTGACTTGTGTAACTTAGGCTTGGATTAATTGCTGTACAAGTAAGCCTGGGCCACAGTTCAGGTACACATCGGGTACCCGGTACTCGGCCCGGTCGGGCTCGGGCCCGATGATGCGGTATGGGTCAGCCCAGCCCGGCCCGATCCGGCCCGATCCGGCCCGTTAATAATTAAAAAATATTTTTTTATTATTTTTAAGTTAATAATATGTATTTTATTATTAAAAATTATTTTATATTATAAAAAATGTTTTTTATTATCAAAAGGGGCTGGGCCGGGCCAGCCCAACGCCCACCCTTAACTACAAGTGATACGCCGGAAATGTTTTGCAAATTAATTTGTCACATTACATGTTTTATAGTAGTCGATTCCTTTGGAACTATATTGCATGAAAGATGTACTTTTTTATTATCAAACGGGGCCGGGCTGGGCCAGCCCGACGCCCACCCTTAAGTACAAGTGATACGGAGGAAATGTTTTATAAATTAATTTGTCACATTACATGTTTTTATAGTAGTCAATTCCTTTGGAACTATATTGCATGAGAGATGTTCTCCCTTCAAAAGATCTTGTCATACCATAAAAGGCCGTTTGATAAGGAGAACAAAAATAAGATTTTCATGGTTTATGAACCCTATGTTATAGTGTTACATGAACTTCCCTAATAATCATTGGCTCAGCTTATTCCAACCTGTGGTGTCAAACATTTTGTGCTGTGAATAGGGGAGCACCGATATCCAAGTTGGTAGGCAGTCGGTGGTCATTTGCTTCGAGGGAGTTGGGACAACAAACGAGGTGGGGGTTGGGCAGTCAGTCGTCAATTCAAATCAATTCAAATATTTTTGTTGTCGACCTATTGTTCTGTCAAAGTGAAGCACCAATATGCAAGTTGAAGTATAGAAGAGTATCACCTTGAAATACAATAAAAATGCCTTTTAACCTAAAGACCCTCGTGTCACTTATCTCCTTTCTCCCTCGCTGCATGAATTGTAACATGTTGTGATGCAAATCTACTTGAAGATAAGTCTTCCCTACATTTTTGAGCATAGACAAACATGATTATGGAAGAAGGCAACTGCAATTGCTAATACAATAATCAGCTAGCCACGTTGGCATCCTGAGTCTTATTCAGGTTTCTTAGCAAAGATGGAACTGATAATGTGTTTGTGCTCCGTGCACTCGTATGGCAATAAACGACCACCATTCAATTAGTTGTAATAAAATAACTGAACAGGCACTGCCTAGAAAAGGAAAAGCTTCCTTCACATTTCATTTTATTATTATATCAAGGCCTTGCTTTTCGCTAGATCACACGGTTTATGATATGGTTCTGGGTTTTGGGTCTTTTGAGCACAATCCAGTTTGATCTAAGTCAATTTCATTGTGAACATTGCCTTATTTCCTTGGGCACATAAGCTGCCTTCTTTCTAAACTAAGTTCGGCGCTGAACATATCTCAATGTAGTAATTCCTTGTTTGTATAATAATGAAAGGTATAAAGAAGAATCCCTGTAAGAAAGTGGTGGGATATCCCAAAGATCACATATTTTACAGTTAGCACATAACTCGAATGAAATATCACATATTAGAGTATGATCCAAAACCAGGTATAAATGAATATAGAAGGTCTGCACAAGATAGTTATAGGCATAAATGTCACACTAAAATAATAATTAATCTCGATTTTTACCAGTAGTTTCTCTCATCTACTCATAACTGAAATGAAATACCACATAATTAGACTAAGATCCAAAACCAGGTCCAAATAAATATAAAAAAAAACCACTGCAGATAATATGTAAATGGTATTTCAGTGCACTCCTTAATCATTCCCCAACACCTTTATTCCTCAACCTGCTCGTTCATTTGCTGGAAGAAACTTTTGATGAAGCTCTCTGCTTTGGCGAACAATTCATCCGCCTCCCCTTCCTCCCTAGTTTGATCATCACAAATAGTTGGAATCTCTATCACAACACCGTCACTGATGGTGGCTCCTCCATGAACGTTATCTCTTCCATCTTAGTTATCTTTTGTGAATGGCAACAAAAGTCAAAGCCAGCCAAAGAATTTTGTTAATAGAAACCAACCGAAACGAAGTATTCAGCAAAGCCGGATGGTGACAAGAGAAAGCGATATACTGTGGGGTTTGCCATCATTGCAGGGGAGCCAGCAGGCGAGGACCATGGCGTGGACCATGAAATTGCCGTCGTTGCAGAGAAGCGAGCAGCCAAGGACCATGGTAAGGACCACAAAGACCATGCTTATGCCGTAGGCTAGGAGCACAACAACAGCCAGTTGTCCCATTCTACCATAGTCTAAGAGCGCACCAACAGCCAATTTTCCCATTTTGTAGTAGAGACTGTGTACCGAGATGGCAGGTTGCATAGCCATTTAAAAGGACAAAAAGAAACGAGTAAAGTAGTTTAAAATATATAATAAATACTTATTTAGTGCATCAACTAAATCAGCTTGGCGAGACGAGTGCTTGCCCTCGAACTCCAACTCTATATTTCCAATGCATCAAACGGCCACTTAGTAAAAAACTTTTAAAAGAAAATTTTAGCTTGCATGCTCTTTTTTTTTAACAAGTATTTATTATACATTTTAAACCACTTTGCTCATTTATTTTTGTCCTTTTAAATGGCTATGCCTCCCGCCATCTCGGTACACAGTCTTACCATTGCATGGTTTAGTACTGCGTAATGGGAAAATTGGCTGTTGATGTGCTCCTAGACTGTGATAGAATGGGACAATTGGCTATTGTTGCACTCATGGCCTGCGACATAAGCATGGTCTTCGTGGTCCTCACCATGGTCCTCGGCTGCTGGCTCCTGTGCAACGACGACAATTTCTTGGTCCTTGCCTGTTGGCTCCTCTGTAACTTGAACTTTTGTTTTGGGTTTTTCTTTCATGTTTTTATCATAATTATTATAGAAAAAAACAAAAGAAAAAACATGAGAGAGAAAAGACTCCATTGTGCCGTTATTAAACATAGTTTGGGTATAAATAATTATTAGAAACTCACTTAAAGAATGGGACAAAGGGAAAACCAACCTAGGAAATGTCTTTGAAATACATAGCCTTGTCTCATTGTGAAGATCACAGCGGCATTTGACAAAGGGTGCAAAACGATTTTAATGGGTGAAGTTTTTACCAACTTTACTCTGCATACAGGGAACGTATGATTGAATGCATTCTGATTTTAAAGTTGTTTCTTGTGGATCCAACCATATAAATCAGCTTGGAATGTCCATAATTATAATAACAAAAAGAGTAAGGAAGAAACAAATCCGTACACTTGATTCACAAATGAGTTTATTTAAAACTCTTAGATTTGTATTTATGAACTAATGTATTTAACTAGAGTGAATTTCGTAGCCGTTGACAACATTGGATGTAGAATTATATATATATATATATATATATATATATATATATATATATATATATATATATATATATATATATATATATATATATATATATATATATATATATATATATGTGTGTGTGTGTGTGTGTGTGTGTGTGTGTGTGTGTGTGTGTGTGTGAGAGAGAGAGAGAGAGAGAGAGAGAGAGATAGAGAGAGAGAACATTGCTGGCCATTGGACCAAGCTAACAGAGAGACCATAATATGATAGCAAATATGTACGCGTGTGTATGAGAGAGAGAGAGAAAACATCACGACAGAAGCATACATCCCAATACAGGCAAAGAGAAGAAGCCCAGAAGAAAGAAGAGAGGCCTTTTAGGCTGAGCAATGCGAAGAAAGCGATGATGTCAGTTTGATCTCCATTGATTGAGTCAGAATTTTTTTGTTAGAAGGGCTCAACATAGTTTCAAAATTTTACCGGAAGCCAAAATATAATTTTTCAATTTTTTTTATAAATTGTACTAAAATTTTTAAATTATACATGTAAAGTTTTGAAAATTTTAAAAATTTGAGAGGGGCATTGCCCCTGCCAGCCTCCTACCTTAGACCTGCTGACCTCTGATGTATATGGGAAAGTCAGTACCCAATCAGTTGGATCAAAGTGGGATCAACCGATATCCGGCCAAACTGCTTCAAAAAATTTGGATATGGAAAAGAAATCAACATTCAATTAAGAAATTGATCATTTTGGAAACAAATCAAAGAAATGACATCTAGTTAGATTTGATTCAGATTGCGTTTAAATAAATATCCAATTAGATTGGGTTTAAAAATTTACCTGTGCATAATAAATGGGAGTAAGAAATAAAGGATATATATATATATATCATAGAATTTTCCCGAAAAGTCAAATGCATATCGTAGGTATCAGGAAGCAAATCACCTTCTATTCTAAATCACATCGGAATCCTAAAAAACTAAACACCTACTGATATGCATCAAACTTTATCATATCGTGTCAGTCATAAAATAAGATAAAGATAAATATCTTTGTTTTTGTCTTAATATATTGGTTGTCATTTTATAGGGACTATGTAGACAAATATTGATAGAAATTTTGCATGCATGGACAAAGTTCTTAGGCTATTCCATTAAAATATTATATTCAGAAATCAGATTAATCGTGATATCTGTTTTGATCAATTAAATAATGTTTCACAGCAAAAATCTCCTTAAAATGTCAATATTTCCGGAAATGGCTTGATTCAGTGTATGACATGATTTTCCATACAACATTTAATTTTATACCTATTATGAGGAAAAAGTTCTCTCCTCACAACAATTATAAATGGAGAGAACATAGAGGAGACCAGACACCAAATTGCAAGGCCAAAAAACTTGTGCTAGAGTTGGGAAAACCCTACTACGTTGTGCTCTCCTAGGTAGAAAAGAGCATGTTGGCCAAAATTTTGTTCACATTAGGTCTGTTTTAGGCTAAGCTTTAAATGTCTAGATCTGCTTTTTTGTTCCCAAAAGCTAGTGATGAGCTGCATTATTCTAGGCAAAGTTGAATCAGAAACTGCGAATTGCAGAGGTGCATGGTCTGCCGAGGGTTGCCGAGGCGTCGCCAAGCCCTATGCTGCTCCCAAGATCACTTCCAGCTGCACTCAGGGAAAGGCTTGTATAGGGTTGCTCGGCTGGACAATTGCCCTACCTATAAACTGAAAAAAAAAAGAGCACTAGAATTAGCGTGGTTCGGTTTAGAGAGAACCTACATTCATGAAGAAGGAAAGAAGATTGTTAATTCAGCCACACCCACTTTTACACGACTTAAGATTTCCTTTCATAACACAAGAATTTATAGCAAATTTTGTGATCGGAGGAATTAATTCTAAATTCCTTGGTTTCTAAAACGTTTCTTGTGCTTTCTAAAAATGTCGTCCTTGGTTTCTAAAATGTTTCTCTTGGTTTCCAAAACGTCTTCCTTCTTTGTCACTTCGTAATCTCCATTTGGCTCATCCCCAAATCTGCATAGCTTGAGATGACGATTCATCTCATCACATCATTTGTTTTTACTCCCCATCAAACTGTGTTGACTGCTGAGGCCCAGTTTGCTCCTTAAGGCATGAAATTGAATCCTTGTTAGAGGCTTTGTGAAAATGTTTGCAATTTGATGTTTTGAGGGAACAGATTTGGTGATCAAAGATCCTCAACCACTTTTTCTTTAACATAATTGTAATCCACTTGAATGTGTTTGGATCTATTGTGAAAGATAGGATTAATGGTCATGTGTAAAACATTGATATTGTCATAGTGAAGCACCAGTGGTCTGTTTAAATGAACTCCATGATCTCTGAGAACAAATGAGATCCAAGTTCACTCTGTGCCAGTGGATGCCATGGCTCTGTATTCTGCCTCCATGCTTGATCTAGCGACTGTGTTTTGTTTTTTGGCACTCTATGTAATACAATTATTTTCTAGAAAGGTACAAAACTTGTAGTTGACTTTCTTGTCTTGTGACAACCAGCCCAATCAACATCACAAAAAGCATATAAATCTAGAGAACTTTGAGCCCTAATTCTTAGACCTATATCAAGAATACCTTTTATATATCGAAGAATACACTTCACCATCTCTTAATGTTGAACCATAGGACTATGCATATGTTGGCTCACATAGTTAACACTAAAAGATAGTTCCGGCCTTTGTTATGATCAAATATTGTAAGGCACCAACCAATCTTCTGTAATGAGTTGGATCTGAATAAGATTCATGGGATGCTTCTTGGACTTTTTCCACCATAGGTGTAATGACACGCTTGGAATCATAGATATTTGCTTGGTCAAGTAATTGGCATATTTGTTTGGAAAGAAAAAGTCCTTCATGTATAGAATGAACTTCAATGCCTGAAAAATAATGTAATCGTCCAAAATCTTTGATGGCGAAGGTACTTGCAAGCTGCTTGGTGAATTGGTCTAGCAATCGAGAGATACTTCCGCGAGAACCATGTCATCTACATAGATGAGAAACACAATGATGTCATGTTGATGCTTATAGATGAAAAGAGATGGATCTGTTGTGTTGTTAAAGAAACCTTATTCCAAAAGAAAAAAGCTTAGCAAACCATGCTCGAGAGGCTTGCCGAAGACCCTAAAGTGCTTTTCGTAGACGACATACATGATTAGGGAAATGACTATCTTCAAAACCTAGCCGTTGTTGCATGAAAACTGTCTCCTTAAGCTGACCATGAAGAAAGACATTCTTCACATTGAGTTGGCGGATGTTCTATTATCCAACAATAGCACCAAAAATAATAATTCTGATCCTACCAGGTTTCACAATAGGAGAAAACGTCTCAACAAAATCAACTCTCTCAAGTTGAGAGAATCCACGTGCAACCAAGCGAGCTTTCAGTCGCTCAAGAGTTCCATCAGCGTGCAGCTTTGCATTGTAAACCCATTTTGATCCAACGATATTTCTTTGTGGTTCATGTTGTACTAGATCCCAAGTGCGGTTTTCATATAGAGTAGATATTTCTTCATGGATAGCAGCCTTCCAGGTTGGATGATTCAATGCCTCCTTAATGTTTTTTAGCTCCTTAGGTGTAGAAGCATATGTGGCAATATCATGAAGATCAACATATTTTGGATTATGCTTCGATATCTCAGTCATGCTGCGAGTGATGATAGTGCGCTGTAATGGAATTTCAAGTTGTAGTGAAGCAACAGTAGTAGGCCTTGCATCATTATTTTCTTCAACTTCTGGTGGCAAAGGATTTGATATGTCATGAGATTCAATTTGTGGAATTCCTGCATGAGTACACTAATGCCATTTTGACAGTCTACAACTGAAGTATCCATTTCTCGGCTGGTATGAAAATAATCTTTAATCTCATCATCGATAAGTGAAGTAAATTCTCCCTCAAGCTGTTCTTGTGGATGAAGGCAGACTAGATGTTTAAAAGGAAAATTTTCTTCATCAAACACAACATGTCGTGACATGTATATTCTGCCTGTTGGAGGTTGAAGACATCTATAACCCTTGAACTGTGTGCTATATCCAGGAAAAATGCATGGTAATGATTTTGGATCAAATTTTGATTCTTGATATCCACGTAGATAATGAGAACATCGACAACCAAAAACTCTTAAAGACGCATAGTCTGGATGATTTCCCAAAACCCAAAAATAAGGAATAATCCATATTTTAATTTGATGATGGCAGTCTATTGATCAAATAGACGGCAGTGAAAAAAGCTTCAACCCAAAAATATTTTGGTGTATTTGAATGGAACATCATCATCAATCCAAGTTTCATCACATTCCTATGCTTTTGTTCAACCGTGCCGTTTTGCACGGGTGTTTTGGGACACGATATTTGTCATTTTATTCCCATTTGATCAAGGTATTGAATGAATTTTTTACTATTATACTCTCCACCACCATCAGATTGGAATATTTTTAATTTTTTTGTCAAATTATTGTTCAACATATCTATGAAAATGAATGAAAATTTCAAAGAAATCATACTTTTTCTTCAATGGATAGAACCAAGTAAATTTTGTGCATTTATCAACAAAAATGACATAGAATCAAAATTTTTTTGTTAACAAGACGGGAGCAAGACTTCAAAGATCAGAATGAACTTTCACTAAAGGTTCACTATATGACTCCCATCAAAAAATGGCAACTTTCTAGATTTACCCATTTGACACCTAGAGCAAATGGGGTTCTTGTTTTTCATGAATTCAACTGAAATCAGATTGTTTCTATTTAATAATCGAATTGTGTCAAATTGAGGATGCCCCAACCATTCATGCCATCGACCAATTTATACACACCTAAAGGTGGTTGAAAACAAGGCAGACTGAGAACTTCCAAGACCATAAGGACCTCCTTGCCTATTTCCAATCACCATTATTTTCTCTGTCACTTTCTTCTTAATCATGCAAGCAGTGGATGAGAACTCAATCATCTAATGCAAATCAGAAGTAAGATGACTTACCGATAGTAAATCCTTTTTTATTTTAGGCACATATAACATATTTTTCAAATGTATGTTAGTCAATTGACTTTTGATCTTGACATCATCTATGTGAGTAATAGATAGTTTTTCTCCATTTTCAACAATAGCATCATTACCAAAATAAGGACGAGAGTGATATAACTTACCAATATCAGACATCACGTGGGCAGTGGCTCCCGTACCAATGAACCATTCATTATCTTGATTGTCGGCTGTTTTAGCTGAAGCAAGAGCTTGAAGAATATCATTTGGCTGAGAAGAATGGTTGAAGCGATTGCAACATTTTAAAGCAGAGTGATTTTGTTTGTTGTAAATTTGGCATACAACCGTCACCTTTCCTTGATTGTCAAAGGATTGATTTCGTTTGATATTGCTCTGCCTAAGTCCACATCCTCTAGAATTGAAACGTTGATAACCTCCTTGCTGCTTATTTCAATATTGTTTTTTATTGTGCGCAACATAACTCATTTGAGGAGAAGATTCAAAATTGTCATTGCGTTTTTCATAGCTTTGGAGTAGTGGAACTACCTCCTTGTACTGCGACACAAATGGTCTAAGCATAGTGGTAACAAACGGTTAGTATCCAAATCCCAGACCTTGTAGAAGCTAGAAAACTTTGTCCTTGTCTCAGACCACTCGCCTAATGGCACTTAGTTCATCACACACAGTCTTGAATTTTCCAATGTACTCATTGATGGAGTCTGAACCCTTCTTCAAAATTGTCAGCTTTTGCATACGATGGAATTCTCTCTCCTAAGAGTCCTGCAATGACTTCCAGATGTCGGCTGATGTCTTCAGGCCGACAATTAGGCCAAGCACACTTTCTGACAATGTGCTGGTAATCCATCCTCTCAACAAACGATTAGTTTTCTTCTAGGCGATTTACGTGGTATTTTGAACCTCCTTTAATCCCTCAATAAGAGTTTCTAGTGGTGCAGGAATGTCACCAATGAAAAAACCATAAAGGTCTTGGCTTTCCACCATTGCCAAGACTTGAGTTTTTCATAAGAGAAAATTGTCTTGAGTCAACTTCAACGATATGCAGTTGGAGATATTGAGTGTATAGGGATAAGGATACAATGGTGAATGAGCAGGTGACGTTGAGGATGGAGATGAGGATGCCATGAGTACAAACTCAACTCTGCAACTCAATAGACTCTCATACCATAAACAGAAAATTAAAGAAAGAAAAAGAAAATAGCACTAGAATTAGCGTGGTTCGGTTCAAAGAGAACCTACATCCACGAAGAAGGAAAGAAGATTTTCTATTCAGCAACACCCACTTTTACAAGACTTAAGCTTTCCTTTTATAACACAATAATTTATAGCAATTTTTTGATCGGAGGAATTAATTCTGAATTCCTCGGCTTTTAAACCATTTTTCTTGGTTTCTAAAATGTTGTCCTTGGTTTCTAAAATGTTTCTCTTGGTTTCCAAAACGTCTTCCTTCTTTGACCATTACCTGCTCGTGGGTGAGTTGACTGTGCCGGGGCTGTGTCCCTAGTGCCCTGCGCTTAAGGAGGAGCCCACAGACAAATGGAGGCCGGTGGCCGGGTTTGAGCAGAGCGGACGAGCTGCAATCTCAGAATCTACAGAAACCCTCATCCGTAGGATCGGCGGTCGAAACACTAGCAGCCACCTTCACCCCAGCATTCAGCAGGAGCTAGTCTCCTCGCCAGTGCTAGGCTTCCCCGTTTCAAAACAAACGGGAAATTCTCCCATCCGGTGAAGTGTCCCGGAATTCGTTTCCCCCTCCATTTCCTCTGTTTCTTCTGCGACACCTGATTTCTCTTATTTGTCACGAGGAAAGCCAATTCAGCCAAAGCTACTGTTCCGTTTTCTCAGCCACCAGAGGGCCTTTGGAGGTCACTAACCTCTACTCGTTTGCTTCGGCTGGTATTCTCTGTATCACCTTATATAATGGGCAGGGAGCATTCTATTTTCAACACCATGGGGTGGTGGATTCCTCCACCTCGACCCCCACATGGTGCACATCCCACGCAAGTGTGCCTGCACCACTTTGTGAGTACTTGGAGCCTGCCACTGGTCCTTTTTCTCATGAAGTGGAGCGTATGTGCCATTTGTTATTCCCACAGTCACCAAAAGCCATCTTCATGATTCACACAGATCAACTGACGGTGAACGGTTGAATACACGAGCAGACTAGTCACACAGCCGGATCTCTTTCCAAAGTGATTATATTTATAATGAACCCCACCATCAGTTGGCTTAATATCTAAAACCATCTTGAAGACTTCAATGAGATAAAAAAAGGTGAAACGCATCCAATATCACATTACTAAAACAATATAACCAGTCCGTCTAATCTAACAATTGTTATGGATAATGTGGGTTAAACCCATCAAATTATATCACTGGATAATGCCCATAGTGCAGTTTGCCTATCCCCAAAAATTGGTATACTGTCTTTAGATAATATTCTACTCCTAAATGTATGGTGAATGTCCTTTTAAGATGTGCTTCTTGAATCCGATCTATATCTTCCACAAATAATTAAAAAGTATAAAACCTGATAAAATTGTCAATACTAATACTTTTACGTCTTATTAGTTATTACAAAAAACAAACACATTGGCCTCTTGAGGGAAGAGTCCCATCAAAGCGCCACAATAAAAAAATAAACATTCTTCGTTGTTTTGATGGGTTTAACCCATATTGTCCATAACAATTGTTAGATTAGACGGACTGGTTATATTGTTTTAGTAATGTAATATTCGATGGGTTTCACCTTTTTTTTATCTCATTGAAGTCTTTAAGATTGTTTTAGATATTAGGCCCCACTGATGGTGGGGTTCACTATAAATATAATCACTTTGGAAAGAGATCCGGCTGTGTGACCAATCCGCTCGTGTACTCAACCGTTCACCGTCAGCTGATCTGTGTGAAATGTGAATCATGAAGATGGCTGTTGGTGACTGGGAATATCAAATGGCACATACGCTCTACTTTACGAGAAAAAGGAGCAGTGGCAGGCTCCAAGCACTCACTAAGTCGTGCAGGCACACTTGCGTGGGATGTGCACCATGTGGGGATCGAGGTGGTGGTATCCAGCACCCATGGTGTTGAAAATAGAATGCTCCATGCCCACTCTACAAGGTGATACAGGGAATACCAGCCGAGCTCCCTCGGCAGAAGAACAGCAGCAGCCGAGTAGAAGTTGGTGACCTCCAAAGGCCCTCCGGTGGCTGAGCAGACGGAACAATAGCTTCGGCTGAGTTGGTTTTCCTCACGACAAATAAGAGAAATCAGGTGTTGCAGAAGAAACAGAGTAATGCAGGGGGAAACGAATACTGGGACACTTCACCGGATGGGAGAATTTCCCCTTTGTTTCAATTCAGGGAAGCCTGGCACAGCTGACGAGGCTAGCTCCCACCGGATGCTGCGGTGAAGGTGGGTGCCGGTGCAGGTTCTGGGATTGCAGCTCGTCGGCTCGCAACAGAAGACTGCGGCAGAACAGCCAACAGGTGATGATTACCGCTTGGCTCAAACACGGCCACACGGCCTCCGTTCGTTTGTGGGCTCTTCCTTAAGCGCAGGGCACTAGGGACACAGCCCAGGCACGGTCAACCCACTCACGAGCAGGGAACGGTTTTGGAACGACTAGGCATGTATGAATTTGGTTGTGTGTGAGCTGTGAGAGATTGTTCAAATGTATCACATGCTAGATGTAAAATTTAAGGCGTAGATCAGGGTGTAACCCAAGAGATTGTGGTGAGCATTGGGCCAGGAAACGACTGTAAGGCGTAAGCTGTCTCGTGGGTGTAGGTAGGGCTGCTGTCCAGCCGGGCAGCTCTGAACAAGCCTTTTCCAGAGTGAAGCTGGAAGTGATCTTGGGAGCATTATAGGGCTGGGTGACGACTTGGCAGCCTCTCAGGCAGCCGTTGGCTGACCATGTACCTCTGCAATTTGCAGTTTCTGATTCGTAATGTAATGTGTGCATCCATTATTTCTGTCACGTTAAGAAATTTATATTGCATTGCTTTGAAGCAGGATTTATGTACAATGGTTTTTCAGGCAAATGCACTATTTTTCTTCTGATCTTAAATGGAAGAACGATTGAGCACAAGATACAAGATCCAAACATTAGCTTGGCTCATAATTTTTTATAAAGACATATTTAATGTCAACTTCTAATAACATTAGCTTGGCTCATAATTTTTGATAAAGACATATTTAATGTCAACTTCTAATAGCTATTTCTTTGGACCAGTTAGCGCCAACGAGGATTGGTAACACAGAAAGGTGACAAAACCAATAACAATAAATAATAACGTAAGGTTGTCTTTCTAATAAAATGGAATAAGGAAAAAGAATATATATATATATATATATATATATATATATATATATATATAGAGAGAGAGAGAGAGAGAGATAGAGAGAGAGAGAGAGAGAGAGATTGCATATCAACCATGTGAAGCGATGGTCGACAAGCAAACATACATGTCCCGCTGAGGAAGACGCAGCTGCCTTGCTTCCGTCTTGCTGCTGTGGAAGAGCTGCCGTGGAAGAGCGGCCATCCCCCTCTTTCTTCCTCTCGCTACAGTAAAATTCCATGCGGCTTCCTCTTTGATATAGTTCCTAAATGTTATTTGGACGTTGATCTCGATGTAACAAGAAACAAAATGTATGTGCTTTCTGCTTATACTCTATAATTTTTTTGTGGGCAGATGGATTTGTGTAGTTAAATCTCTCTTTCAAGTAAACTACGCCTACCTTGGCCCAACCATTAGTGCAGTTGCTTGTATTGGTTGTACTCGATACAATTCTTTTACAACTTTTGGTCTAGGAGAATTGGTTCGGCCACTGGAAAGAGGCAACAAGCTTTTGGTTGCATAATTGATGTTGTGATCATATTCACTAATAACATATACACAAACACAAGTCACATAAACACAAATAAATTCGAATTTTTTCATGTCCCTTCCAAATTATATGAGATAACTTTCTCCTTTTCGCCAATCTAAAACCATAAAACCATACACCAACTATGGGTCTGCAAGAGTAACAGTCCGGCCATCAAGCAGGAAATTAATACGCCAGAGTCCCGGTAAATCTCATGCTATGAATTACTAAAAGCTCGAATCCCATAATTCCAATGGCACAAAATAAGCACCTACCCCTTCCTTTGCATTTCGTCATCTTCCCTCCCTTTGCATTTCGTAATCCACTTTCCATCAAACAAAGATGTTCCTCCTTACCGTAGGCGAGCATCAAGCATCTTAATGATTTTTTGTAATCTTCTCATTTTTCCTGGAATTTGAACACTTGATTAGATTCATCTATTCACTGGAAATTGACGATCAGAACATTTATTTACAATGCCAACCTACTTGAGGAACTTCAAAAATCCAATTGGTGAAAGTTCTCCATATTATCCAAAATTTAGAAGGCATATTTCTTGAAGACCTTCTTGAATGCCTAAACTGCATTATACTGGCAACTAAGAATTTGAAAGACATGGGAAAAACAAAATTTGGGAGATCTTTCAAATGGGGCCCAAGAGTCCATTGTATTCCACGTTTCAAGGACATGATGAGTACAATAGTAAGGTGCATACATTATTTACAGAAAAACAAATGGTTAAAGTGAACTGCTACTAGCTAATGAGAAATAACTAGAGTTACAGTCAATAGAAATTGAGCAGATCTCTAGTTTTCAAAAAGAAAAAATAATGGAGACTCTTACTTTGTCTGGTGCATGCACTACAAAAAAACGTGCATTCACCACATAACATATCTTAAGATCCTTGGGTGTTTAGGACAGATGCCCCAACTCCAGGCAAAAAGCAGAAATAAATCAAACATAAACAATAATATTTAAAAAAAATATTAAGATTTAGGCAAAAAAAATTGCAAACTGATTTAATCTTATACCAAATAAGAAATAAATACTTACCCAAGCAAAAACTAAATAAAGCAAGGAAAGAAAAGAAAAAGAAGAAAGGAAAAAGAGAGATGGAAATACTGAATACGGTATCTCCTAAAGTCTGTGAAATACTTAGTCTCAAGAAAACTTTGCCTAGAAGAAAACGTCTCATCACTAGTTTTTTGGAATAAAAAACCATATTTAAACCTTTAAAGCTTTGCCTAAAACAGACCTAATGTGAACAAAATTTTGGCCAACATGCTCTTTTCTAGGTTTTCCCAACTCTAGCACAAGCTTTTTGGCCTTGCAATTTGGTGTCTGGTCTCCCCCATGTCCGCTCCATTTATAATTGTTGTGAGGAGAAGACTTTTTTCTCATAATAGGTACAAAACTAAATTTTGTATGGAAAGTCGTGCCATACACTAAATCAAGCCATTTCCTAAAATATTGACATTTTAAGGAGATTTTTGCTGTGAAACATTATTTAATTGATCAAAACTGATATCACAATGAATCCGATTTCTGAATCTAAAATTTGAATGGAATAGCCCAAGAACTTTGTCCATGCATGCAAAATTTCTATCAATGTTTGTCCACAAAGTCCCTATAAAATGACCACCATTATATTAAGAAAATAACAAAGATATTTATCTCTATCTTATTTTATAACTCATGATATGGTAGAGTTTGATGCATATCACTAGATGCTTAGTTTTTTAGGATTCCAAAATGATTTAGAACACAAGGTGATTTGCATCTGATGCCTATGATATGCCTTTGATATTTTGGGCAAATGCTATGATATATATATATATCCCTTATTGGTTACTCCTATTTATCATGTAGAGGTAAATTTTTAAGTATAAGTTTCATTTCTTGTAGATTATTTTGAGTATATAGATCTTTCATCATTAATTCTTGAAAAGATAAACAAGCACCAAATTTCACCTTCTTAGAAGACACCATATATGCTTAGAGTGCAAAGACGTATGAGTTTCACACATGCACTGATGCACACACACTTTTTTTTTCTCCTCTGTCTCACTAACAGAACATATTTAAAGTCAAGAATGACTTCTGTATCACTTTAAAAATCATATTCATAAGGTTAGATTGCCTAAACAGTACTTTTACCATGTGTTTTAAGACAGTCCATCTTGATACACACACACACACACACACACACACACACATATATATATATATATAGCAACAAACACACTCACATCACCAAATTGGTCATCAGGAATTATCATTTTTGGCATTACAAAAACGAAAGTGCGAAGTCATGATGAAGGGCGGAGCCAGAAATTGCTCATAAGATAGACCAAATAAAGTTTTTAAAGATTGACACGGGCCAAAATATCATTTTCAAAATTTTTATATACAACAAGTAAAATTTTTTAAAATTTACACATAATTTTTTTTTTAATTTGAGGTGGGCCAGTGCCCATGTGAGCCCCTTCTTCCACCCCTAGGCATGATCACCATCTGAAGTTATATAAGGACATAATACATACTACGACCTAATATAAGAAATAAGCAGTGAAGAAAGTAATCAAGAAGCAGTGGCGAAGCCACATTGGCAGGTGGTGGCAGTTGCCACACCAGCCTAAGAAAACAGGACTTTCACCTGTAGGATGCCCCAACAGTTATTGGATTAATTCAAGCCTATAAACTTAATAATGGGAAATTATTCCTCCATCAAATTTCTCAATATGAGGTTCCTAAATTTTCAATTAAAAGAGATATCCATGCATGACAGCAGCACTTGCTTTTCAAAGACCAAGGTGATCGGCCACAATGTTTTTTTTTTTCAAGATAAATGCACCCTAGCAACTGTTTTTCCTTATGCCCATTACTCGTAGGTTTCGCAAAGCTTGCGTCGGAACATATTATGGTTAAGAGGATGAAGACACTGGTCATGACACGATGACAGCAACCACGAGATTTGAACCTCAAACCCTTTTGATGTTGACCTTCTTGCTGCCTAGTGCCTCAAACTAAGTTCCATGAGCAGCTCAATACTGCTGAATTCCTAAAATACACTAGAAATAAACCATCCCATTAGGAAATCAAATCCGATATGAATGCTACTTAAAGATTTAAAATGGAAGGAGCGTCGGAACCCATGAGACAGGATCATCGCCCTTTTCACATGCACTAAGCATATGTGTCTTTGAAATTAATGGGAGTACTTTTATTTTTAAGCTTTCTTCTTCCCCAAATCTACCAATCAGATTGGAATAGAAGAAAAAAAAAAGAAAAGGGTGAAAAGATAAATAAAAAAGCAAGAAAGAGAGGGAGATTTTAGAGAGAGAGGGAGAGAGAGAACACACTTTGAAAATTGTATGCTATTCAACATAAAACCTGATACACACAATTAAAGTATCATTCGATCATTCAGGTAAGTAAATTGATGTGAAAGACTTGTGATCAATGCTAACCAATTAGTTCATGAAAATTTTCAGAGATTACACCCAAAATGCCCTCTCTTGAAGCGACCTGGACCATTTCTCTCTCTCACAGGCGCAAATGACAATAAGCCCTTAGCACGCGACTCTCTCTCTCACATCATGGCCCTGTATCTCCCCCCTTCCTGTCGAAATCCTTTTACTCCAAATAAAAAGTGTCTGCTTCCTTCAAAATCAATCTTTCTATCCTAGCCGAAACCCTCTCCCCTAAATTTGGCTGCCATCCTTTTTTCTGATCAAAATTTGGCCTAGATCTAATTCAAGACGTACAAGTAGTCAAAGCGGTGTTGAAGAACCCTTGTAGCGTCACGAGTACCCTAGGCTAATTAACGTACTCATGTAAGTAGGTAACATAAATAATGACATTATTCTTTCAGAATCGAGAGCCTTTTCTTGTTTTTTTCACAATCTATGCAATCGATAAACAAGTCCTTATAACTCAACTTTATGCATGAAAAAAAGTATGGCTCTTCCTTGTCAGACAAGGCATTTGGGGTTTGAGGGGTTTGTGGGGGGCAGGGTGGTGGTTTGTGGAAGAGGAATCAATACATTTATGTATGGAAAATTCCATAAAGCCCGTGGCCCTAGCTATATGCTCCAGACTATAATGGGGCTAAGGCTTGATCAAGAATAGCTGTTGAACCTTCCAACTATGCTCTTAGATATGGGTTACATGGCTAGGACTTTATTATGAATGACTGTAGAACCTTCTGACCTATCTAGTTTGAGGGAATACTCATGACAACATATTCCACCTTGTCAACCATATTTAGGTTTTAATCAATCTTGCTAGCTGTAGCAATTCATTTCTCTTCTTTTTTGAGGAGCCCAAGTTATAACCTTTTTTTTGGGTGAGTTTAACCATCTATGTTGTAGACCAGCGAGTCTAGCCAAATGAATGGCAGGGTACACTTCATAATTCTTTAAGGTCGTAACATGTTAATGGTTTATTTAGCTTTGGCATGGTCAACTTTTATGTCTTTTTGTCTGACCACATCAGTGCCATGAAATTGCCTAGTTCAATTCCAGAGGCACATTTTTACTGGTTGTATCAAAAGCTTATAGTGCAGTAGTTTCTCAAATACTTTCAAAATGCTGCTTTATAATCTTTCCCTGCCTTGGATTTGATCAATATGTCATCAACATAAACATCAACATATATGTACATTTGATCATAAAATATAGAGGTCAATGCCCTTTAACAGGTACTAACATTCTTCACTCTGAATGATGTCTATAGCAGAATGTTTTTGCTGGTGTGGTGAAAGAGCTTTTGGGTTAATCCTTGACCAGTAATTTAATTTGACTGTATCTTGAATACCATCTATGAAAGAGAACATCGTGTGCATAGCCATACAGTCAACTAAGAAGTTAAAGTCTGTAAGTAGACAATCATAGAGTCGCTTTGTTAAAGCTGATGAAATCAGTGCAAATGCAGACTTTGCCATTTTCTTAGGTACTATCATGCTATCTGCCAACTACTCGGTGTAATTGATTGGTTGGATAAAGCCTACTTTTTAACAAATCTTCCAGACCATGCTCGAGTTTGTACTCCAATCAGGGATCTAAACTTCCACAATTTTTGTATGATAGTTCCCACATTTGGGTTTAAGATACAATTGAATCTCAACTAGTTTGAGAATCTAGAATGATCATTTCTTTGTATGTCAAGGCAAAAGGCTTTTGATGATCCTTCAGGAACTTGATCAGCTTTCCCTCTCATCTGCTAAAAGACTCATCCTAATATGTAAATTCTTGGGGTCTTTTACCATGCCAACATTGATTCCTTAGTTGGGTCGTTGGCCAAGGAAGATGACCTTTAAGTCTTAGGGCATGCTTGTCGCTGTGAGGATTCCATTGTAGAAGTAGGATGCTCGTCATGCTTTTCAAATTTTGAGTCCATTCCACCAAACACCGAATCGTAATCCCCAATTTTCAACCGCAATCCGGGATTACGATCCATGGATTTAGGCAACTTTTATATGGTTGGATCAAATATTGCAGAAAATTGATATACTAGCTGATCCATTTCTCTAACTTTTGCCTTGTTTATATTTATTAAATAACCTTTTCCAACTTTTACCTTATTGATCTTCAGAAATTCTGAGGGAGCTCTATTGGGAGAATTAATAAAATGACCTAGCAATGAGCTAGCTCTGGTTTGAGAATTGATCTACATCGCTTTGGTTGGAACCTTGAAGTAGAAAGTAGGGTTAGGAAGTCAACAACATAATCACATGCAGAAGTTGTATGTCAACTTGCAAACTAATTGGTAGGAATCATCTATGTAGCTTCAAGGGGCATAATGTAGCTGGTCGGGAAAGAGGTCTGCAAATGGTAGGTCTCTAATTCGATTCCCATGAGTGCTATGCTCCTGTGTTTTGTGACACGACCCTAAGGGGGAATGGAGAGCCATCAGGCCTCACTTCAGGCGGTGGGATAACCCTCTGCAAAGCATTCTTCTGATCAAATCCTTAGCAAAAGCAGATACATAGCCCCAAGGTTCTGCTGGAAACCATACGTCTGCTGCCCTTACTTCATCAAAATTCTGTGCCATGGTACCCCATAAAAAGGAGGTTGCCCACTGAGAAGAATGTAAAGAATCACGCCGGCGATCTATACATCTGCTGCTTCATTATAGCCCCCAGCAAGGACTTCTGGAGCAATATAATATGGACTGCCAACTATACCATATAGAGCTTGTTCTGTTGGAGAGAAGCACATAGCACTTAGTATCAAAATATACCACACAGTAGACAGAGAACATAACTGCAAAAAAGCAATACCTGGTCTGATGTAGGACGCAAGGCCAAAGTCTGCTAATTTTATGGGCGATGACTTAGATTTAGTTGCCCGTAGAATGTTCTCTGGCTTCAGGTCCCTGTACATCACACCCTTATCATGGCAGTACTTTAAAACTTCCGTCAATTCCTTTAACATAACTACAGCCTCACAGCAGCTTGTGGTCCTCCAANATGGAGCGTTTTTGAAGGTGGTGAGCATTACCAGCTTTTGGAGGACCACAAGCTGCTGTCAGAAGCAGAGGCTGTAGTTATGTTTATAGAATTGATGGAAGTTTTAAAGTACTGCCATGATAAGGGTGTGATGCACAGGGAGCTGAAGCCAGAGAACATTCTATTGGCAACTAATTCTAAGTCATCGCCCATAAAATTAGCAGACTTTGGCCTTGCGTCCTACATCAGACCAGGTATTACTTTTTTGCAGTTATGTTCTCTGTGTTTGTCTACTGTCTAGTATATTTTGATACTAAGTGCTATGTGCTTCTCACCAACAGAACAAGCTCTATATGGTATAGTTGGCAGTCCATATTATATTGCTCCAAAAGTCCTTGCTGGGGGCTATAATGAAGCAGCAGATGTATAGATCGCCGGAGTGATTCTCTACATTCTTCTCAGTGGGCAACCTCCTTTCTATGGGGTACCACGGCACAGAATTTTGATGAAGTAAGGGCAGTAGAGATATGGTTTCCAGCAAAACCTTGGGACTGTGTATCTGCTTCTGCTAAGGATTTGATCAGAAGAATGCTTTGCAGAGATCCGAAGCACAGACTTACTGCAGCACAGGCTTTAGGTATGTGTTTCCTATTTTTTCTTCTATATGACTTTGAATTGTTTACTTTGACACTTTAGTTCATGTTTATCTCAACCTACTTAAATTGTTTTTGTCAAGTTGATGACGTTGATTATGGTTGATGTCTCTTTTGTGAAAATGGTATAAACTTGAATATCGTTTTGACTATGTTGTTCGGCATGATCCTAGATTGCAGCAGCAATTATTTTGCTTGTCTTTCGGACAATCTTTAAGTCATCCTCATGATTCTGTATTTTTAGACCATTGCTGGTTTAAAAATGAAGAGAAGCTCTTGGGAGATGAAGGCCAGTTTGGCTCACTTGAAGACTCTTTGCCTGAGCAATTGATTCCCATGAACTGTGATTTCATCGTGAACTCCAGCAACGTGGTTTGTAGTGATGTTCAGCGGCACCTCTCCCCCTACGTTTACTTGCAAAACGTCATTTTCTTCCTTTTGGCTGGCGCAACGGGTTGTTCGCCATCCACTGGCCTTTCGTTTAGGAGCTCTGCATCCAGTGATGAAGAGTGCTCCACCCCAATAGCTTCAATGCCGAGCTTTGCATTCTTCGCTCCCTGCACTCCAGACGAACAGGAGAACTCAACTGCCACAGAAGAATGTAAGCGCTAATAATTTTTGACCAATTAATCCTTTTTAAGTTTGTTGTCCTACTACTATACGAAGAAACCATTTTGTAGTTCCTTTGTTCTGAATACTATGTCCTACTACTTATACGAAGAAGCTGCCTTGCTTCCGTCTTGCGGCTGCGGAAGAGCTGCCGTCCCCCTCTTTCTTCCTCTCGCTACAGTAGATTTCCACCCGGCTTCTTCTTTGATATAGTTCCCAAAGTTATTTGGACGTTGAAAAATGCAAGTGCCTTCTGTTTATACTTTATTTTTTTTGTGGGCAAATGGATGAAAGAACTCTCTTGATGACATCTGAGTGGGGAGGGCTAGACTAGAGGAACTAACATTGTTTGTGTGAAGAATTAATACGAGGAGGAAGACGTGATGTTCACACAAACATGTTCACGTCTTCCTAATATAGGTACTTGCGCACATCACACGACCCCATGTGTGACTCAGGTCCTATAAAATTTAAAGTATTCGATAGTCTTCTTGGTTTTTTCTTTCTTCTAAAAGAAAGAAAAAATGCTTATGATGAAACCTCCTGTACTTGGATGAACACTTTCTTCTGATCTGCACAAAGAAAGTTGCTTAACATGACCTGACTTGGATGGGATCCCTGGCATGATT
>JAANDH010000901.1:0-69067 GCA_011799765.1 Nymphaea thermarum
GCTACAACGGCTAGTGAACTTACATGGATTAAAACCCTTATATCAGAAATTGGGCTACAGGTTCATCTCCCTATGCCTCTGCATTGTGACAATCAAGCTGCTATTCATATTTCAGCGAACTCAGTTTTTCATGAGAGAACCAAACATATAGAAATAGATTGTCACTATGTTCGCGAGAAAGTACAAAAAGGTGAAATATCTACCCCCTACATCAGAAGCTCAGAACAACTAGCCGACGGACTTACTAAGGGCTTGACTCGAGAGTTACATAAAAAATTATTGATCAAGTGGGGGTGTATGAATATCTACACCCCACTTGAGGGGGAGTGATAAAAATAAAAGTTGCCTTGCTTATCTCCCTACCGTTGAATTATTGACGTTGGGAGGGGAAACGTTAGAGGATGAACGTTGGAGAAGACCCTCTTTGGAAACTTACCTTTTGCCTTGGATAGCTTCCTTAATGGCATACGTTACCTTGTAAAGAGCATTTGCTCTATTCATTCCATTTATTATGTATTATCTTTCTATGCAAAAGATAATAGAAAAATCACACGAGGTGTGGTGTGTTCTCTCGTGGACGTAGGTCTGAATGACCGAACCACGTAAAATTGTGCATTCTTCTATTTGATTTATTTTCTACAGAGGATAATGGAAGATCAGCACTAAAAGCATGACGATGGTGAGAGAGAAGAAAGAGGGGAGTTCTGCAAGTAGATAGGTTGGTTCCTTGAACCATCAAAATGAAATTGTAAATAAGTTACCGAGCAGAGTCTAGCTGCTCCGGCAGGTTCGACGGCAAATTTTGTGACCCGGGCCTGGTCCATTCAAGCTGGGTACTCACTGTTAAATTCAATGTCTACTTAACTAAGTTGTTGATGGACCAAAACTTTAATAAATTAAAGGAGGCACGAACTTTTATTAGGTTTTACGTTTGCAATACAATTTGCTTTTGAACCAAGAAAAACATATGTTGCTAGGGTTCTAAATGATTCGGATTATTCGAATACATATTAATGAATGAAGTCAATGAAATGATATATAAAAACGGACAACACTGTTGCTAGGATTTATTTTTAGTCACTTAATGTGACGCCTTTATCATGCTTCAACTTGCATATTGATTGCACCTTCTTTTGCACCCAATCAAAACAGATAGTAATCGTCAATGGATTGGATTTGAATCCGATACACCTAAGTGAATATGGAAACGTCAAAATTGAATGAGCCTGTTTTTTACGTTCAAATCTAAATTTTGAATCCAAGTTGCCAGACTTTCAAAGTGTAAAAGCATTGTATATATATGATATTTATTTAAACTAAATCAGATCCTAATCCGAACTTATTGAGATGTCATTTTAATTCCGCATCCAATTTCTGGTTTCTTAATCAGATTTTTTTTTCCATTTCTAATTTAGATCAAATATATTTGATCCAAATCAAATATAATAACATCCTTGAAAAAAAACCTACGTGCACGCAACTCAACCGCCATCCAATGCGCCAATTCAACCGGAATGCAGATTTGAACTCTGCTATTAAGCGATAATTTGAAGTGCCTAAATTTGCCGTATTATGAGTAGAATCGAGCCAGCCAGCACACCAGATGCACCGATACGCAACGCTGGTTTATGTCGGCGCCCGCGGAAGTAGGCAGGCGACCGAAGCTTCATCAGCAGCAACCCCACAAAAGACTGTCTAGAATTTCCCACAAGATGACGTCATGGGTACATGGGACCATGTGACGGACGCCGCACGGACTGAAAATGACGTCCTGGCTTGCATCAAAAGTGCTAAGCGTCTAGTTTATTTGCATCAATTGTCTGGTAATCCACGTTCGTGATGCTCGGACATACGCTTCAGTATCTAATCACACTCTTCTGTTGCATAAAGAATAACCTTCAGTCCATGTATGGACTAATTGAGTGAAGTAAATAAAAAATTTTCAAACCTACTTTTGATCAACACCATTGTTAACAGAGCGGAAGAAGGTCGACGGTCAACATAGCTTATATAACGTCAGCAAGGGTGGCTGCAGAAACAAAAACAAAAAAATGACATGTTTATGCTGATTACTGGAGATTAGCTAGTCACTCGGAGTTCGAATATGAAACAAGGGAAAAATGTATAAATCTGAGCATTGAAATTTGTACCGTAGGTGGCGACGGCGAAGTTAGAGGGGCCGGGGCAGGCAGCGCCGGCGCGTCAGGCGCGAGGAGAGATCTGGAGTGGGGTGAAGGCTGAGGAATCTCAGCCAGTAATGGGTGGGCAGAATGCGTTCCCTGGCGACGGCGCGGCGGGAGGCTGGTGCAGCGGAGCTAAGGGCAGGTTTCGACTCCACTCCAAATGGGTTCCATTTCACTGTACCTGAACATGGTTGAGCTCGTGTTTGGTTTAAAATATTGGTGAACAGCACCAGAGACGTATCGACCAGTGACCCAATTCGGCTGCCGTCATGTGATTGCGACCCGCACCATGTTAAGGTAGCACAAATAGCTTTTCAATCTCAACAAGCCCCCGATTTCCAAACACCCACTTTATAATTAAAATGTATTAAAAAACTAACACATAACGTTATCGCACACGCGTCCTTTGCTGCCATGGCTTCTCACGAGCCTTGACCTTCGCCACCATAGCGAGGAAGTTGCCCGGCAACTGCGAGTTTGCGAGGAGGGTTGACAGCGGCTTTCGAACTATGGCGAGAATGGACACGTCTACCAACTCTTTACAGTGTGAAGCGAAAGCTACCACCTTTGACAGTTACTCCAGCGAGACTTCAACATTTGGCCCATCTTGCGTGTGAACAACCCTGCGAGGGATGGTCCGAAAAGATGTTTTTGTTAAGCAAAAGATGTAGGAGAAAAAAATTGGTTGCCAATACACAAGGAAACCATAATCTGTCAGGAAGGATTTCAGCACATGAGACTATTACAGATGCCTAAACAAAAAGGCAATTGTGTCAGAGTCAGGGTTGTTGCCAATGATGAACACGTGATAAAGGATTTTTCCAATACCGTGAAGAGTCCAAGGAATCTTTCTTGGTCCTTGGATAATCTCCTGCAGCCAATCTTTGTTATTGGCCCCTACGGTGGGCAGGAGTTGGAGTGCCTCCCATTAGTTCCGAAACAAAGCCACATTCTTGGGAAACCCTGATTCATCATCCATGCAGATCTTTCCTTGACTTACATGTGAAGTGGCGAAGACCTTGATGGAGTGAGCCATTGATCTCATTTGTCTCTGCTCTACCGACACCTCTTATAACTGGATTGCCAACGGATCCATTAGCCTCCATCTGCCAGGAACAATTCTAGTGAGGAGTTAGTGTTGAGATTTCTCCATTTAGATAGTCCTGCGATATAGGTCCATATCCGTTTCGGACCCTTAAGTATAAATACACGTGTCTTGGGATGGTGTGAGACACATCAAGTTTTTCCGGTCTGGGTAATTGGTTCCCTTAGCCATACGTAAATTGTCTGTCCCCATCACTGGGCTGCTATGACTGAGGAGAGAAACCCATTGCCGCCGCCGCCAATGCCGCTGGGGAACGACTCTATAGGGACAATAGCCGTTCTTTCCACAGCCGCCGACATTCAGTCGGCGGTCGCCTCTACAGGTTCTTCTTCTGCCCTATGAAATGCATGAATCTCTGCATTTTCGTTTTGTGCGCTATCTTTGATTCTAGCAAAGCTCCAACAGTCAGGCCCTTGGCTCCTTATGGTCGTCAGGTGAGAGTGCTTGGAAACCTTCCACACTAGATTTCCAAGTAATTGAGGATCTTCCACAACTGAAGTCACCATCTCAGAGTGAACATTGGCATTCCTGGTGGTCCATAGTTATGACAAAATGTTCTATTGTTTACATGGAAAGGTCTAGAAAGTTAGGATGATAAAACAGTTAAACGTTTTTAAATAAATAAAAATTAAGCTACTCATAAAATAGTAATCAATTTCTTTACCCTTCCTTCGTCTTTTATTTCAATGCAAGGCTGCAGGGAGATGGGTCTCCCAACCTTTATTAATAAAAAGCCAGACCTGTACAAAAGGAATGACCAATCCAACCAAGAACTAAACAAAAGCTAATACACTACTGTAACAGACAAAAGGAAACAACAGCAGATCATAAAGGAAAAACGTCTCAGTACAGTCAGAGTAGACGAGTGTGTGTATTTACAGATCTGTGAGCATCATTAGCAACAACACTATCTATAATCAGCATATCTAAAGAATTTTGTTTATGCATATCTAAGTCATGACAGTTTTCCTAATAGTAAGTTAGCCACCGTCGGTATCATTCGAGTCATGGTGTGTATAGGATTTTGGAAAATTTTTATCAAGCCAAAAGTAGGTCAAGCTATTTTTCCATGTCAAAAAATGACTACTTTTTTGACCAATGGTCTTCACATTAAGATATTTCCTTTCTCTTTTATTAAAAATCGAAAACAACTCGCTGTCAAGGAAAGGGAAAGCAGGGTGGGTGGAGTCGACAGGAGACCGGCGCTTGCCGACAACCGTAAAGGATATTCTAATTTTTTGTCCAAGCTGTTTGCTGTGATTTCGCACACGGGATTAATTTTACTAGATTTTGGATACCAAAACATTTACATTTTTTTTCGGGCAATTGGCACCAACATTTCCCTTTTATGTTAATATAATTACAGCCAGGAGGTTATGATATTTGGCAGTAAAATAATGGATTTATGCAACGTGAAACTTAATGAGAAGCACAATTCTATAGGGAAAATAGAAGTTAAGAAAAGTATTGCTATTATTTGTAATACGGCTGATTTTAACTTAAATGCACTGGGTATAAGTACGACAACGTTCCAATCAAGGAAACTAAAACGTATTTGAAATGAGTAAATGATTCATTGTTTATTTTTTTTTGAAGTTTGTAAATCAATGGCCTTTTCAATTTTTTGTTATCTAACTTGTTTAGATTTGCAAATATCACAGATTTTGTATGCAGTCTCATAAGTGAATCTAATTCTCGTTCCCATATCCAACTGAGATCCACCAATGATTCAAATCCCTTTACATTTTATTTGCTTTGCCAGCCACCAACCAGAAAGGGGAGGACACTGTTGGTGTATGGAACTTGATCCATACTACACTCATATGCAAGGGCATATATGTCATTTGTACAAATGCGGGTTTTGCCCTAATCCTTATGTTGTGAGGAGGGCCGCCGCTGTGAGTGTTGTTCTGTGTGTGTGTTCATCAGAGAGAGAGTGAATACAAGAGATCTGTGCGACCGTGGACGTAGGAGGTTATTGCTCCGAACCACGTAAATCATTGTCTTCTTCCTTGTTGCTTCTAACCTCCTCTTGAGAGTGTGAGCGGAGTGTTTTGTGTATTGTTGTTCCTAACATACACGTTTGTTTTTAGCCACAAATGAATACTATCTGCAATATGAAGATCCCACTTCTGTCTAAGAATTACTTCCACATAAAAGTGCCAAGCGTCTAGTTTAATTGTCTTAAGTGACTTCTTCAGGAATATTCAGCAGCTAACTTTCAATTTTTCATATGATAAGAATTTAATTTACAATTGCTACATGCATTGTACATTGACGAACAAGGATCCATGTATGTTGGATGCTAGATAGTTTGTCGGATGGTTAAGAATTACAAGTTAGTTATTGAAGATAACATAAACCTTTAGTCATTCGACAACTTTTTGACATTTAGTGGATTTGAACTCTTTTAATTTTAAAGAAGAACAAAGTTTTTGTGTTTTATCCTACAGCCCAACAAGAGAGTCGACGCCCTACCTTTCCTTTTATCCCTCTGGAGTATGAGGCTTATTTTCAGTGACTTAATATGATGCTCTTACCATGTTTCAACTTGCATATTTATGTTGCCCCTTCTTTTGCATCCTATCAAAATGGATAGGAATTGTTAATGGATTGAATTTGAATATGACTTTCAAAATGTAAAAGCATTGCATATATATGATATTTATTTAAACTAAATCCGATCATAATCAACTTACTGAGATGTCATTTTAATTCTGCATCCAATTTCTGGTTTTTTAATATGATTTTATTTTTTCATTTGTAATTTAGGTCAAATATATTTGATCCAAATAAAATATAATAACATCTTTACAAAAAAAAAACCTACTTGCACGCAACTCAACCGCCATCCATTGCGTCAATTCAACCGGAATACAGATTTGAACTCTGCTATTAAGCGATATTTTGAAGTGCCTAAATTTGCCGTATTATGGGTAGAATCGAGCCAGCCAGCACACCAGATGCACCGATATTCGCAACGCTGGTTTATGTCGGCGCCCGCGGAAGTAGGCAGCGATCGAAGCTTCATCAGCAGCAACCCCACACAAGACTGCCTAGAATTTCCCACAACATGACGTCATGGGTATATGGGACCAGTGACGGGCGCCGCACCGACTGAAAATGACGTCATGGCTTGCAACGAAAGTGCCAAGCGTCTAGTTTATTTGTATCAATTGTCTGGTAATCCACGTTCGTGATGCTCGGACATACACTTGAGTATCTAATCACACTCCTGTTGCATTAAAAGAATAACCTTCCGCCCATGTATGGATTAATTGAATGAAGTAAATAAAGTATCTTCGAACCTACTTTTGATCAACATCATTGAGATCTTTACCCAAGTTCTGTATTTTCTTAGTTCGAAGCATGCAATTCCAGAATTGATTTTCATTATTATTATTTCTTTGTGTGCTTTTCTTCAGTATGTAGAGAGAATTGAAGTTGGCAGCCCAAGAAATCGAGCTTTGACAAGGCCTCTTCTTTCGAGGAGGTGAGCAGATTTCTTCCCTAGCCATTCTCGATTCTTTCACGTTTCTGCAGAAACACTACCATGACAGTTTGAGAATTCTCCTTGACTGCCCTCTCATGAGTCCACCTCCTTTTTTTCCCCTAAACCAACGATCGGCTAACCTTCATTTCAGTTGAATCGTAGCCATCAATCAACCTTCCTTTCGCGATTGCATCAAGCTGCTCTGGTCCGATGTAAGCGTGAAAGGAAGGTCGATGGATGGTCGCAGTTAATCTGAAAAGCACATTAGACGGCCATTGGTTCATGGGAAAAAAAGCAGGCGGACTAATGGGATGGGAGTGAAGGGACTGGAAATTCAAAAATTTAAAGGAAATGATAGGACTGTTTGCCGGAGAATTCTCAAACTAGCATGGATGGTGGGGTGGAGTTTACATGGAAAACGGAAACGAATGGAGAATGGCAGGGGAAGAAACCCGCTCAACTCCTCGGAAGAAGAGGCCTTGTCAAAGCTCGTTATCTCCCGCTTCTGACTTCAGTTCTCTCTGTAAACTGAAGAGAAACACGCAGAGAAGATAAGGAATCAACTCTGGAATTGCATACTAAGAACAATTCTCTCTATAGCCCAAAAGAAACACAGAGAAAATAAGTATTCAATTTTGGAACTGCATACTTTAAATAAGTCTGGAATTGCATACTAAGAACAACTCTCTCTATAAACCGAAGAGAAACACGTAGAGAAAAACAAGTAATCAATTTTGGAACTGCATACTTTAAATTCTGAAAATACAAAAATTGGCAGAGATCTCAGGATGCTGAAAAGTAATCTTAATCTGAGCTTAAGCAGAAACTTTATTTACTTCACTCATTTAGTCCATATATGGGCTGAAGGTTATATAGGAGTGTGATATTTAATATAATTGAAGGAGTATGATCGTTAGCATCTTCACTTCGTGGTTGAACAGCACTGCATCGGAAACCCGTCTTGGTTGAACAGTCACCCAAGAAGCAAAGCCAAAGACAACAAGGCACTAACATTTATTGAGGGGTTTGGAGACAAATAAGGAGTTAAAAGAAGTTGGCAATGTGGTGTAGGTTCGGATCGGGTATTTGGTTGAACCAATTTCAGTGGGGCTGGGTTTGGTGAACCACTATGGTGAATTTTGGTGGTTGAGCAAGGGACTCCCTTCAACGAACTGTTTGTAATTAACATTGGAGGGATGGAGCAGATTGGATCACATATTATATGTCATCCATTATCGATTTGGATCTACCCAAACACATTGTCTATATATCATCTTATCTACCCTTTTAACTATTGGTGAAATACTGGACTCAATTTAACGATTTGAATCTGATATGGTCTGGGTCTGAACCCAAAGATTTTATATATTTCTGTTTGGAGCTCGGAAAAAGTTGGCATTGTCAATATGAGTCATATGATTTGTCATACAGGAAGAAAGAAAAAGATAGAAACCAATAAGGAGCGATTAGCGAGTGATCAAGCAAAGGAGAACTTGGCAACCCCTTCAGGCATAAATGATGCGGTCGGGGTTCCATCTCACTTACTGCCAATGTCTACTCATCTTCTCCGACCATACAGTGCCCACAATACCTGTGAAGCCTACCACCTCCTTCCTGTCCCCCATTTCAATCGTGGGACAGGGAGAACATGACTGTGGCTGACTCCCCTCTCTCAATGGTGGAGCCATAAATTTTTGGCTATGTGGCGCTGTTATAGAAATTCTCATTTCTTAATGGACACAACATATATGAATAAGTAAACAATTGTAAAAAATCTATGTAAAAATAAATAAAAACTTTGTTGCTGCCGTCTCCCCTTTCAATAATGGGACCGGGAGAAGGTAGCCTATATAGAGGAGGGTGGGAGGAGTCAGCCGCAGTCAGGTTCTCCGCGTCCCATGTTTGAAAGGGGAGACGGGAAGGAGGCGGTGGCCTTGGAAGGTATTGTGGGCACGGTATGGTCGGAGAATAAGAGTCGCCTCATTTATGCCTCAAAGGGTTGCCAAGTTCTCCTTTGCTTGACCACTAGCTCCTTATTGGTTTCTATCTTTTTATTTCTTCCTAACAAATCATATGATCCACATTGACAACTTTCTCCGAGCTCCAAACAGGAAATATATAAAATTTTTGGGTTCAGACCCGAACCATATCAGATCCAAATCGTTAAATTGACTCCAGAAATATATAAATTTTTTTGGGTTCAGACCCGAACCATAGCAGATCCAAATCGTTAAATTGAGTCCAGTATTTCACCAATATGTTCACCAATCGTTAAAAGGGCAGATAAGATGATATATAGATAATGTGTTAGGGTAGATCCAAATCGATCATGGATGACATATAATGTGTGATCCAATCTGCTCCATCCCTCCAAGGACGTTGAAGGGAATCCTTTGCTCAACCACGCAATTCACCAAAGTGGTTCACCAAACCCAGCCCCGACTGAAATTGGTTCAACCAAATACCCGATCCGAACCTACACTACATTGCCAACTTCTTTTCAACTCCTTATTTATCTCCAACCCCTCAATACATGTTATTGTCTTGTTGTCTTTGGCTTTGCTTCTTGGTTTCCAGACACAACATCCCTCTCTCTCCCTCCCTCCTAAGGAAAGCAGAGACGTGCACTTGTGCATTCTCATCAGAGCAGTGAGGAATGATGTTCAATGGTTTTGATGGTTTCTCCCAAGTCCGACGCCAGAACTATGTAATCTTCTGGCCATGCATGCAAGTAAATTACAAGCACTAGCAGGAGAACATCCAGAGATATATAGGAGGAGAAATGTATCACTGCTGCTAATCGTGTATCTAGATTGAAATGTGACCTCAGCAGATTGCACTTGAAACCGTTTATCGTCCCATTCCTGGGTGTTCTCACTTCTACCAGTTTCTCTAAATATATGAGTGATTGGTAGGAGACAGACCGATAGGCCAGGGACAAAAACCAAGGCCATTAAATATGATATTTAAGGTGATTTTTTTGAAATCTAACCTTACCAATATAATCTTCAGTATAAGTTGATGCAAAATATATATTAAGTTGATCATTTTTGTGTTTTCGATAGTGTTTTTATAATGAGCAAAAATGAATGGATATATATATATATATCACGCAAGAAAATAGATGCAAAAGACATCAGTCATTTCTCTCCCTCTCTCCAAACACACACAAAAGACACTCGTCCCTTTGTTTTTAATACTTTCACTTTCTCCACTTAACCTTATAAATAATCTTTAAATCTAAAATACCGTGAACTTATAAAAAAAGATGTTTTTTAGTATGCATTATACAATTCTATAATGATTTTAACTTGCTTTCATCATTTTGGTTTAACTCATCCTACATGTATAGATATATGCAATGCGCCCAAGTTTCAAACCTAGTGTTCTGTATACAAAAAAGAAAAAAAAAAGACAATGAAATCAAGTGAAGAAATCTATATCTATGAAGCAACTTAACAAATAAAATTTTCATGTTATTTGAAAGGGAAAAAAGGAGATTAAGGTAAAGATGTCAATGTATCCGATTCGGATTGGGGATATCCAAACAAACCATTCTAAAAAAAAATCGATATGAAAAAAGTTTAATATCTGATTAAAAAATCGAACCAGATTCGGATTTGAGAAATGACATCTTGATTGAATTCAGATATACATCTGATGGGATTTAGGTATGGATTTGGATTGGATTTACTTTTAAACCAATAACATATATCTAATTCTCTTACATTTTGAATGTAAGCCAACTTCGGTTAAAAATTTGGATTCAGATATGATTTTTCTCCATTTGTACTTGAATCTGAAGTTAAATCCGAGTATGTGGACATTGAATAAAATGGATACAGTCAAGGACTCAAGGGTATGTATCTCATTCCACTCCGATCCATTGACAACCCTAGATTAAGGACATCAAAGATCAACAAATAATATTGCAAAAAAGATTGGGATAATAATTATTTTCAAAAGGCATGATCGAAGTGGACATGATTTCCAATAAAAAAAATATGAGAAATTTATTTAGTATAAAATAAGTTAAGTTGTTTGTCACGATCTTGAGGTTATCTTTTAAACTTTAATGAGATTCACTTTTGTCTGATCGAGCTAGGCCATCCAACTCCCCAGCACAACACAGGTTGTGTTGCTATATGCAAATCTAATTGCATGAATAATAAAATAAGTTAAGTTGTTTGTCACGATCTTGAGGGTATCTTTTAAACTTTAATGAGATTCACTTTTGTCTGACCTAGGTAGGCCATCCAACTCCCCAGCACAGGTTGTGTTGCAATTTGCAAATCTAATTGCATGAACACTAAAACTCCATCCTTTCCCTCACCAATAAGTAGGGCTGCACACGAGCCGAGTCGAGCTCGAGCTGGGCCAGCTCGAGCTCGGCTCGACTCATGTTGAGTGAGCTCGAGCTCGACTCAAGCTCGTCACGAGATTCCCATCATCAACTCGAGCTCGACTCGAGCTTGGCTCGAGCGGCTCGTTTATTTCTTCTTCATCTTCACGCGTCTTTTTTTGTGTCATCAGTAATAGCCTATGAGTAGTGCCATTATGATGGTGTCATAGGTAATAGGACATGTCATTTCCATTATGGTGATGTCCTCGGTAATGACACTCATGGGAAAAGAAGGAAAAAAAAAGAAGGAAGACCAAAGAGTGCCATTATGATGGTGTCATAGGTAATATGACATGCCATTTCCATTATGGTGATGTCCTCGGTAATGACACTCATGGGAAAAGAAGGAAAAAAAAGAAGGAAGACGAAAGCAGTGCCATTATGATGGTGTCATAAGTAATAAAACATGCCATTTTCATTATGGTGATATCCTCGGTAATGACACTCATGGGAAAAGAAGAAAAAAAAAGAAGGAAGACGAAAGCAGTGCCATTATGATGATGTCATAGGTAATAGGACATGCCATTTCCATTATGGTGATGTCCTCGGTAATGGCACTCATGGGAAAAGAAGGAAAAAAAAAGAAGGAAGACGAATTTGGTGAGGAAAGAGAAAAAAAGGAGAGAAAATAAAAATGAGATTGATTGATTGGAAAGCAAAATGATTAAGTTGGGGTTTAATAATAATAAAAAAAAGGAAGTGTAGTTGCACGGTAAAAATGGAGGGAAAATTTAAAAATACAAAACAAAAAAAGGAAAAATAAAAACGTAAAAAAAAAAAAAATTAAAGTCGAGTCGAGTTCGTCTAACTCAAACTCGGCTCGTTAATATACTCAAGTTTACATTTAAGCTCGAGCTTGACTCGTATAAAAACGAGTCGAGCTCGAGTCGAGCCCGAGTTGGCTCGACTCGTTGTGCAGCCCTACGAATAAGGCACAAAGTTGCATCCGTGTATAATGTAGCGACAACACTATCAATTAGGTACCTCACTTCAGCTAATATGGTAGGGATGTCAATGTACTTGTTTTGGATAAGATGTCCAACAAAACTATTCCGAAAAAATTAGATATGATGGAAAATTTAGTATCTGATTAAAAAAACAAATCATATTTAGATTTAAAAAATGGCATCTGATTGGATTTAGATAAGGTTCAGATATAAATAAATATCCTATTAGATACATATTCAAATCGAAATATTTATTTTTAAACTTATATCCCATATCTTATACTCTTACATTTTAAAAGTTGGTCGAATTCGGTTCAAAATTTGGATCTGGATATAAATGTCAAATTTAGATTCAGATTATGAAATTGGATTTTGGGTTCAAATTTGGATGTGACTTTTCTTAGTTCGCATTAGAATGCGCGTTTGTGAATATATGCAAAAGCAGATAAAGTTAAGAGTATATTTGAGTTAATTCTGTTCACTTGACATCCATACTCATACACCATAGAGATATAATGCTGACTAATAATGAAAGACCTCATCTACCAAAAAACTTAAACAACTAAGTTAACGCCTTTAGGACAATAAATAAAGATAAAATTTAAAGATAATTTATGAATATTTTTATTTAGGAATAAAAATCTTATTAAAATTAGAAATGAAAAGGTAAGAATAGAACATAATTTATGAATCTTTTCATTTAGGAAAGAAATCTTATTGGAACATGGAAAAAAAAATATAGGATTAAAAAATAATTTATTAATCTTTCATTTAAGAAAGAAATCTTATTGACAATTGGAATTCAACAAGCTGAAAATACATATATAAAATGGAAAATCAACCCCACACACCACCACCACCACTATTCGTAGGAATGATAGAGAATCCCTAGCTTTTGTGGGCATTCATCCGTAGATTCACTCCCCCACTCCACTCTTCCTGTGTCATACCACTTTCATTTTCTTTCTACTTACTACTTCATGCACCTACTCAGAGCTGAGAGAAAAAAAAGTAAAAAAAATGGCTGAAAAACTGAGGACCTTATATTAGTTTTTACAGTTTAAAACAGTTGAACCAAACTTGGATTGTTTCGATCCGAGTCACTAATTCAGCGAGTCGGCCAATTTGGCCTAATTTTGGTGCCAACTCGCTTGGGTTCTGATTCATGACCCAACGATGCCGTGCCAACTTGGGTAATTTCCAATTCAACTTGCCAAAAAAATGTTTCTTCACCGTTCTTGGGTGGAGGAATAAGGGTGCTTTCTTCACCATTTCTTCTCACCGTATCTCTTTTGAAAAGCAAGATGTTTTATGAGGATTTAAACGATGGCATGGTTAAAAGTGAAAAAAAAAAAACATCATACGTTGAGCACGTTTTGCATTTTAAGTAATTGATGGGGAGAACCAATTAAGGGCCTTTTTGGTATGAGGGAAAGGGAAGGAAATGAAGGGAGGGAAAGGAAAGAGAAGGGAAGGGAAAAGAATAGAATGTAAAGGAATGGAAAGAGTGATTAAAAAGTTGTTTGGATAGAAAGGAAAAGAAAATGAATAAAATGAAGAAAAAGACTAAATGGTACATGGATTTAGAAATGAGTAAAAGAAAAGGAGGGGTAGTGTGAGAATAAAATTTTTTTCCACTTACCTTCATTTTTTTTCCTTCCCAATCCGTTCGATTTGGGAGGAGAGAGATGCACACTAAACAATTCCTCCATTTCCTTTTCCTCTCCTTGTAGCCAAACACGATTTGGGAGGAGAGAGATGCACACTAAACAATTCCTCCATTTCCTTTTCCTCTCCTTGTAGCCAAACACGCTTTGCCTCTTTCCTTTCATTTCCTTCCTTTTTAATTAACTAACCAAACAAATGAAAGATTGCTCAATCTTTCCCTTTCCCTCCTACCAAACAGGCTGTAAGAGTTCGTTCGAGCTGAAGGCACTACAAAATTGATTCACAAAGTGAAAGCCTGTAGGTCCTTACCGGGCATGTGGAACCTTTATGATTCAGATAATAGAGGTTCTCATGTTAATTCCTCTGACAGTCGGAGGAGCCTGCTTTTGCTTTTGCCCTTTACATCCACTTGAAAACTGGCCGCGCCCCCTGAGTGAAACGAGGAGAGCATCGTTCATTTTTGCCAAAGATGAGAACACTTTTCAACTTAGTAGAATAATATAAAAGGTAATAAAGTTTCACATGTTTAGAAAAATAAAGTCTCTCTCTCTCGTTCTTAGGTGGGAGGAAACATGAGGAGAAGTCTTTGGACAGAGAAGAAGCGGATATGGGGCCACTTTCCAAACCCCAATCACTAAAATCGATGTTTTAGAGATGCTTCGCCTGCACATGAGTGTTTCACTTCCATCAACTGTTCCTGAGGATATTTCGGGATTGCCATTCCTTCCTTCCTCTCACCGCATAAATCAAAATAATTTCGAGAGTTGGCAGAAATCAAACAAACAATTTCTGAAATCAAAATAATTTCCAACTCTATCGAATTTTAAATTCTCAACTGTTTTTGTTTAGCACTTTTCCTTTTTCTTTTTTTTAAAGCAGTCACATACGCAAGCACGGGCGAGAATGTCTGGTACAAGTTGCGAGGCGATATGCAATTATGGCAGTATAATGCGCTACTGATATGAAATTTCATCACTTTTAGGGTAGTTCATGTGAAAACATTTCTAGAGGCACCGTGGGCCTCGACCATGGATGGCGGAAGGCGAGAGATCGCTCCCCGCTGCCTTATGTGGGACCCGCATGCGCCCGTTTGGGGGAAGTCATTGAGAAAATCCCCTTCTTTCCACCAAAATTTCAGGCATACCAGCTCTCCTTGTTGCGTAGCGTGATAAGGTAATGATATTGCTGTAATAAAAGGCTGTGATAAGGTAATGGTATAAGCTCTTAATTTTCATAGAGCCCTAAATCACGGCTGGGCGCATGCGGGTCCTAAATCACCAAAATCTTAGCCTTTATTACAGCAGTATCATTACCTTATCACGTTACGCAACAAGACGAACTGGTATTCCTGAAATTTTGTTGGAAAGAAGGGGATTTTCTCAATGACTTCCCCCAAACTTCCAATTTAGTGGCTGCCACCTGGGCGCATGCGGGTCCCACATAAAGGTGCGAAGGAAAGCAGAAGGCAGCGGGGAGCGATCTCTCGCCTTCCGCAGACGACACGTGTAGGGACGGATCGTCATCCATGGTCGAGGCCCACGGTGCCTCTAGAAATGTTTTCAGATGAACTACCCTAAAAGTGATGAAATTTCATATCAGTGGCGCATTATGCTGCCATAATTGCATATCGCCTCGCAACTTGTACCAGACATTCTCTTCTGTGCTTGCGTATGTGACAGATTTAAAAAAAGAAAAAGGAAAAATGCTAAACAAAAACAGTTGAGAATTTAATATTCGATAGAATTGGAAATTATTTTGATTTCAGAAATTGTTTGTTTGATTTCTGCCAACTCCCGAAGTTATTTTGATTTATGCGGTGAGAGGAAGGAAGGAATGGCAATCCGGAAATATCCTCAGGAACAGTTGATGGAAGTGAAACACACTCATGTGCAGGCGACGCATCTCTAAAACATCTTTTTTAGTGATTGGCGTTTGGAAAGTGGCCCCATATCCGCTTCTTCTCTCGTCCAAGACTTCTCCTCATGTTTCTTCCCACCTAAGAACGAGAGAGAGACTTTATTTTTCGAAACATGTGAAACTTTATTACCAGTTATATTATTCTACCAAGTTGAAAAGTGTTCTCATCTTTGCCAAAAATGAACGATGCTCCCCTCGTTTCACTCAGGGGCGTGGCCAGTTTTCAAGTGGATGGCAAAAGCAAAAGCAAAAGCAGGCTCCTAAAAGAAGGGGTTGAGGTATTTTTAAATTTTTTTATTATATATATATATATATATATATATATATATATATATATATATATATATTAGACTTAATATTTGCATAATTTCTTTTCATCCTTCTAAAAATCTCTCTTTTTGAATTTTTTTGGGATATGTTTTGATCATTACATACCTGTGCGTGTAAATTGTGCACAGGGGTGTAGACTAACCAGTTTGGAATAATCAACATTTCACTAAATTAGATTCATCCTGAATCATATACTAGTTCACTCACATGCTAGTTCTTGATCCCCGAAAAATTGATCAACTTAATTTAACTTCTCGTTTTTGCTCGTGCAGTTTTAATCCCTGTCAAGTTTTGCCGTGAAAAGCAACTACTCAATTTTCTTCTTCTCAGTTTGTTTACGGTCTCCATGAGCTTCCCTGTGGGATTGGCTTGTGACTTCCTCAGCATTATGCCTACTCTCCTCTCTTTCTGAACTTTGTAAACCAGCAGATTTCTTCCCTAGCCATTGTCGATTCTTTCACGTTTCTGCAGAAACACTACCATGACAGTTTGAGAATTCTCCTTGACTGCCTTCTCATGAGTCCACCTCCTTTTTTTCCCCTAAACCAACGATCGGCTAACCTTCATTTCAGTTGAATCGTAGCCATCAATCAACCTTCCTTTCGCGATTGCACGAAGCTGCTCTGGTCCGATGTAAGCGTGAAAGGAAGGTCGATGGATGGTTGCGGTTAATCTGAAAAGCACATTAGACGGCCATTGCTTCATGGGAAAAAAAGCAGGTGGACTAATGGGATGGGAGTGAAGGGACTGGAAATTCAAAAATTTAAAGGAAATGGTAGGACTGTTTGCCGGAGAATTCTCAAACTAGCATGGATGGTGGGGTGGAGTTTACATGGAAAACGGAAACGAATGGAGAATGGCCGGGGAAGAAACCCACTCAACTCCTCGGAAGAAGAGTCCTTGTCAAAGCTCGTTATCTCCCGCTTCTGATTTCAGTTCTCTCTGTAAACTGAAGAGAAACACGCAGAGAAGATAAGGAATCAACTCTGGAATTGCATACTAAGAACAATTCTCTCTATAACCCAAAAGAAACACAGAGAAAATAAGTATTCAATTTTGGAACTGCATACTTTAAATAAGTCTGGAATTGCATACTAAGAACAACTCTCTCTATAAACCGAAGAGAAACACGTAGAGAAAAACAAGTAATCAATTTTGGAACTGCACACCTTAAATTCTGAAAATACAAAAATTGGCAGAGATCTCAGGATGCTGAAAAGTAATCTTAACCTGAGCTTAAGCAGAAACATTATTTACTTCACTCATTTAGTCCATATATGGGCTGAAGGTTAGATAGGAGTGTGATATTTAATATAATTGAAGGAGTATGATCGTTAGCATCTTCACTTCGTGGTTGAACAGCACTGCATCAGAAACCCGTCTTGGTTGAACAGTCACCCAAGAAGCAAAGCCAAAGACAACAAGGCACTAACATATATTGAGGGGTTCGGACTTCGGAGACAAATAAGGAGTTAAAACTTAAAAGATGTTGGTAATGTGGTGTAGGCTTGGATCGGGTATTTGGTTGAACCAATTTAAGTCGGGGCTGGGTTTGGTGAACCACTATGGTGAATTTTGGTGGTTTAGCAAGGGACTCCCTTCAATGAACTGTTTGTAAATACCCTGGAGGGATGGAGCATATTGGATCACAAATTATATCATCCATTATCGATTTGGTTGTACTCTTACACATTATCTATACATCATTTTGTCTACCCTTTTGACGATTGGTGAACATATTGGTGAAATACTGGACTCAATTTAACGATTTGGATTTGATACGGTTCGGGTCTGAACCCGAAGATTTTATATGTTTCCTGTTTGGAGCTCAGATAAAGTTGGCATTGTCAATGTGGGTATGATTTGTCGTATAGGAAGAAAGAAAAAGATAGAGACCAATAACGAGCAAGTGGTCAAGCAAAGGAGAACTTGGCAACCCCTTGAGGCATAAATGAGGTGGTCCGGGTCCCATCTCACTTACCGCCAATGGCAACTCTTCTTCACCGACCATACGGTGCCCACAATACCTGCAAAGCCTACGAACTGAACGGCCAATATGCGTAAACTTCAGATACAAAACTACAAAAATGGGATCGAGGTCTAAGTTGATGCAGAAATGTAATTTTAATAAGAGCTTAAGATTATACTTAATTTAAGTCGCTCAGTTACTCCATATATGGACTTAAGGTACTTCATTTACTACAGCAGAAAAGTGAGATTAGATACTGAAGTGTATGTCCAAGCATCACCATAATTACATGAAAATTTGAATGTAAGGACTCAAATATTTTGAACCTATATATGGCAGTCAGTGTCTAGGCAAATATGAAAATTTTGGACGCATGCATTTTCCAATAATGAAGAAAGGTAAGTTACATAAAGCTCTCGAAGAATGGCTCACACCTCTGTCTCCTTATGAATATCAAGGCTCAACATATGATCAGGTCTTCTGACCTGTCGGCTTTCCTTCTTCTTATTATGCTTGAGCTAGAGCTCAAGCGCCAAGTTTTCCTCCTTTGAGGTAGCATTAGATTATTTGATGAAAAAATGTTTGGAGTTACAATCTCTGGTAATCCATACTGGTTCATTTTTGGGGTGGAACTAAAAGTTCCAGGTTCCATAACCCAACGTCTGAGAATGCTTGATATTTTTCATTCAAACATCTTATTTTCACGTTTCATTCAATGCGGTATAAAAATTGGTTGTTGTTTCTTAACCGTTAACAAATAACGAGCTAGCATTCCATCCATGCAATTTAGTAGGAACTCCCATGACCAGTGGTGGAGCCACATGGTGATAGGTGTAGACAATTATTTACACTAGTCTTTTAAAATTTCTTTATTTTTAAATGGGCATATATATATATAAGCGCCCCACCAGATATATGCAATGCGCCCAAGTTTCAAACCTGGTGTTCTGTATACAAAAAAGAAAAAAAACAATGAAATCAAGTGAAGAAGTCTATATCTATGAAGCAACTTAACAAATAAAATTATCATGTTATTTGAAAGGGGAAAAAAGGAGATTAAGGTAAGGATGTCAATGTATCCGATTCCGATTGGGGATATCCAAGCAAACCGTTTTGAAAAAAAATTGGATATGGAAAAAAATTTAATATCTAATTAAAAAATTGGATCAGATTTGGATTTGAGAAATGACATCTCATTGAATTCAGATATACATAAATATGTGATGGGATTTAGATATGGATTTGGATTGCATTTACTTTTAAAGCAATATAGTATATCTATTCTCTTACATTTTGAATGTATGCAAAATTGGGTCAAAAATTTGGATTCGGATATGATTTTTCTCCATTCGTATTTGAATCTGAAGTTGAATCCGAGTATGTGGACATCGAATAAAATGGATACAGTCAAGGGTATGTATCTCTTTTGACTCTGATCCATTGACATCCCTAGATTAAGGACATCAAAGATCAACAAATAATATTGCACAAAAAAATTAGGATAGTAATTATTTTCAAAAGGCATGATCCGGGTGGACATGATTTTCAATAAAAAAATAATGAGAAATTTATTTAGTATAAAATCAGTTAAGTTGTTTATCACCATCTTGAGGGTATCTGTTTCTTACCATAAAACTTTGGAGGCTAACTTGGAGTCTACTTCCTTGTGTTAGCTTGTGTGTTAGCTAGGCCATCCAACTCCCCATCACTGCTTGTGCTGCTATTATCTAATTGCATGAGAACCAAAACCCTCCCTCATTTCCCTCACCAATAAGGCACAGAGTTGCATCCGTGTTTGATGTAGCGAGAACACTATCAATTAGGTACTCGCTTCACCTCATATGGTAGGGATGTTAATGTATTTGATTTGGATTAGATGTCCAACAGAACCATTTCGAAAAAAATGGAAATAATGGAAAATTTAGTATTGGATTATAAAAAAGATCATATTAAGATTTAAGATATGACATCTTATTGGATTTAGATACAATTTCAAATATAAATAAGTATCCTATTAGATACAGGTTCGAATCCAAATATCTATTTTTAAACATATATCTCATATCCAATACTCTTACATTTTAAAAGTTGGTCGGTTCAAAATTTGGATTTGGATATAAATGTAAAATTCAGATTATGAAATTGGATTTCAGGTTTGAATTTTTTTTAGTTCGTATTAGAATGCAAATTTGTGAATATCTGTAAAAGCAGATGTACTGAAGGGTATATTTGAGTTGAATCTCATCACTTGACATCCCTACTCATACATCATAGAGATATAATGATGGCTAGCAATTGAAAACCTCATTTACCAAAAGCTTCAACAACTAAGTTAAGCCCTTTAGGACAGCAAATAAAGATAAATCTTAAAGATAATTTGTGAATGTTTTCATTTAAGAATAAAAATCTTATTAAAATTGGAAATGAAAAGGTAAGAATAGAACATAATTTATGAATATTTTCATTTAGGAAAGAAATTATATTAGAACTTGGAAAAAAAATATAGGATTTAAAAAATAATTTATTATTCTTTCATTTAAGAAAGAAATCTTATTGACAATTGGAATTCAACAAGCTGCATATACTTATATAAATTGGAAAATCAACCCCACCCACCACCACTATTCCTAGGAATGATAGAGAATCCCTTGCTTTTGTGGACATGGGGATTTTGGGGGAAGGATCGGGATTGATGTTTAAGCTGGGATAAAATACTTCTCATGCTCATCAATACAATTTTGGTGAACAAAAGCCCTTTTGTGTGGAGTACCTTCCACATGAGAAATTTCTCATTTGGTTCAACTTTCATGAATCAAGCTTCATAATGTATTTGAAGGGTGTTTGGAATATGAAAACAGTCAAATGTAAAGAAGGTGAAGATTGCCCTGAGGGATTTTGGCGTTGAACATGTTTCGGAAATAAAGGACTGTAAAAAACGTCCATGCTAAACCATATACTCTAGTGCTTCATTGGTCCCCTTCAAAGCAACCAAAGCCATTTTTTTCAAGGAATAGGCCATCAAGCAAAGCACATAGTCAGGTTATATGTCAAATCACTTTGTGTATAAAGGAAGATCCTTCTTGTCCCTTGGTCTCGTATATTTCCAATGAAAAGCCCAACAAGCACATCATTAACGTTCGTAGTGGCGACCATTTATTATGGGAAATGGACAATGGACATATATGTTCAAAATCAGATCTTCTCACCGCCTTCAAGATCACTTGTTTTTGAGGTTCAATTCAACCATGGGAAAATTGCATGTACTTCCTTCTTGCCTCGCTCGCTCTTTATCAAAGTACAAAGTGGACTAGCTCAGCCTCAGACACTTTAGCCAGTGGAGCCAAGGTGTTGAACAGAATGTCATTGTAACAACCTGGTCCAGATTGGAACCTAATCCCTGTCAAGTTTTGCCGTGGAACTTAGGGTCGTCACAAGTAATTAAAAATCTAAAACCAGGTGAACACCCCAAAAAAACCCTAAACCATGAGCACTCACAGAAGACTTCTGCCAAAACACATCCGGGCAGCGAGATACAATTCGCAATCATTCTCATGGAACGACCGAAAAACAAACCTTCTGCAAAACCAATCCCACAGTTCAAACCCTTCGACATTGCCAAAACAAGAACACCGTAATCAGCAGAAAATAATTACGAACAAAGAAACGAAGCAGCGAACAGAGGAACAAAAACTAAAGCGAGGAGCCAAAAAGAACACGCAGAAACAACCAGAGATTAGCATCATCCCCCGAGGAAGAGACAAGGGGAATGGAAGGGATGTAAGGATTACCGCAGGTGAGATCTCAGCGGCATTGCAGTAATTACTCATCTCCGCTGCAAATCCGGGAAAGGAGCGAGGAGAAGCCCTAGATTTCTCCCGTCGCAGGCACCGGAGGAAGTGGTCGGTGAATCGAGGAGGAGAAAGCGAGAGGAGGAAGACGACGAGTAATCATTAGAGAGAGATAGAGAGAGAGAGAGAGAGAGAGAGAGAGAGAAGAGAGCGAGTGAGTGTGCATGTATGTTGTGTATGTTCTTCGAATTTAAGGGAAGAGGAGGATGAGTGGCATTGCAGTAATTACTCATCCTCCTCTTCCCATAAATTCGAAGAACATACACAACATACACGCACACTCGCCCGCCCTCCCTCTCCCTCTCTCTCTAATGATTACTCGTCCTCTTCTTCCTCTCGCTTTCTCCCCCTCGATTCGCCGACCCCTTCCTCCGGTGCCTACGACGGGAGAAATCTAGGGCCTCTCCTCGCTCCTTTCCCGGATTGGCAGCGGAGATGAGTAAGTACTGCAATGCCACTGAGATCTCACCTGCGGTAATCCTTACTTCCCTTCCATTCCCCTTGTCTCTTCCTCGGGGGATGATGCTAATCTCTGGTTGTTTCTGCGTGTTCTTTTTGGCTCCTCGCTTTAGTTTCTGTTCCTCTGTTTGCTGCTTCGTTTCTTTGTTCGTAATTATTGGCTGCTGATTACGACGTTCTTGTTTTGGCAAAGTCGAAGGGTTTGGACTGTGGGATTGGTTTTGCAGGAGGTTTGTTTTTCCGTCGTTCCATGTGAATAATTGCGAATTGTATCTCGCTGCCCGGATCTTTTCCTTGTTGCGATTTCTGTGTGTTTTGGCAGAAGTCTTCTGTGAGTGGATTGCTCATGGTTTAGGGTTTTTTTGGGGTGGTAAAGCCGTCTACCTCCCACGTTCGAGCCGACGTCCATGTGAAACCCTGATTTCCACATTATTGGTTTTTCCTTTTATTGATTCGAAGCTAATTTTTGTTCTCAAATCGAGTCATTGAAAGTTCCAGTTGGATAATTATAATATGTGGAAACAAACATGGCTTTTGCTTATCTGATATATAGCTTATGGAAGTTGTTTAGTACTTATATAGGATGTTGGTTTTTGTTTTGGCGTTGTTCATATTTATAACCAAAGGGACTAGTTTCTGAAAATGAGAGATGGATGCTAGAAGCACATAGCCTCGCATCCATGGAGAGTGACCAAGTTTTTTGGCGGCTGCCTCGCAGCCCATCGCAGGAAGCAACGGTCTTGTTTTTTCATCCTGGAATTTCCGTCCGACCTCTCAAGTGGAATTCGAGAAAGAGGTTTCCGGAATCCGCCTCAACGGCTTTTGTTTGATAAACAGGATGGATTTCAAAAAATTGAGTTTTATTTCTAGGTGTATACTGAAAACTTGGATTTTCATTCAGGATGAACAGTTGATTTGCCAGGGCCCTCACATACTCCCTGTCTTAACAAATCAACAAATAGTCCCTCACATGGTTTCAGTTTCTCGTTTATTTTCTTATGCTAAAGAGACATCTTCTGGCCTCTCACAATCGCCGCACCAGCCATTTTCATTGATGCACCAGACATGATTGAAGAGTGGTATGGATGGCTGGAAAATTTAAGCGGAAAATTTAAGCTTCCCTATCGTCAAATAATATTCTATCAACACAAGAGTGTGACCTATAGGTTTTCATTCATGAACCATATAATGTTTAATGCATTCAACAAATAGTAATATGATGCCCCTTCGAATCGTCACAGATTATCAACGTTGCTTGAGTAAAATTCTGCAACTTTTTCTGTGAAAATTTCATTGAATTTTTTCTGTTGGCTGAAGCAGGCAGGATTGTCCTCGAAGCTGTGAGTGTAACGGTTTTGCTAGCTGTGAGCTTGACTCTCTATGTATTTTGGGCAACAAACCGGGTCCATAACACACAATTTGTGGGGACTTTCTTCTTTTGCTCTTTGATTTCTCTTATTTGCCTTGGCATCATCAGGGTATGCCTGCAACTAAAATTTTCATTCCATTTTCTTTCAATTTATTCTATCCAAAGCATTGAATTGCGGTTGTGCTTTTTTTTATCATATCTTTTTTTTCCTTCGGCAAAATCTCTCCCTTCATCTTCAGCATTCACAGGACAGCCCTCTTCAGTGGATACATCATCTACGATACAAGCAACCTCCTCAAGACACACGGCCATGACGATAGTAGTTGGACTTCACTGAGTGTCCTTTATATAGACATCATCAACCTATTCCTCCAGTTGCTCGAGTTATTTGGGGCCGGTGGGGAATAAGTTCATAAATGCTTTGATATATTTGAGTGAGTATATATATATATATCCTTAAGGCCCCGTTTGATGGCCTGAATAAAATGGGAGGAGGGGTTGAAAAATGTACGGGCAGTTGAAATTTCAACCGCCCTACTAAAAACGCATCAAACATGACAAAAGTTTACCAGTTTCCCGTAAAAGGAAGGGGGTGAAATTTCACCGGCGAGAAAGTCCGAGCTGCGAGCTCGGACTTTCGGGCGGGTGAAATTTCACCCGCCCACTCGAGCTCGAATTTGTTGTTTCGAAGGCTCCTCCACCCTCCTGCCTTCTCATCGTCGTGCAGATGCCTCACCGCTCTCACCGTCACCAGATGCCTCTCCTCTCTTGCTCTCTCCTTCCCCTCCTCTCTCGCTGCCCCTTTCCCCTTCGTCGCCTCTGTCCCACTCCCTTTCTATTTCCTCTGCTTGTTCTATCTCCATTTCCTGCACCCAAATCTTTCGTACCAACTCCATCGCCATCTCCCGACCACCGGATCATCGCCATCTCCCGACCACCGGATTTCCCCTCTTCCATTTCCTCTTGCTCCCTCTCTTCCCCTCCATTCTCCTTTTCAGTTTTTCCATTCATCTGGTCTAGGGATTATGATGCATCATGACATTTGGATGGAGATGTTGATGAAGAAGAGTAGGACAAGAAGATTGGATAAAGAGACGACATCTACATCTACAGGTAGCATCAGACGCTGTTATGAACGAAACTGCAACAAACATATGAAGCCAACAGCCATGAAGGAAGATAGTGAGGTAAGGGGAACGACTGGCTGGTGACGACAAGGGGCTCGCCATCTGGAACCTCGCCGTGTTCAGTCGGGCCTCATTGAATCCGCTCCCTGCTACAGGCGCCTTCCACTCAGAAAATCCACCGCCAACGACCGCTTCATCAATACCAGTTAGGCCACCTTTCTCTTCACGGCCACCAGTGAATCTGGATTGTTCCTGAGGAACACGCTAATCAGCATTTACAAGCAACAAATATGGTGGTCTCGAAGACATCTTCAACGTGTTTGGCAGAATGCCTAAACGAAGTAAAGGCAAAATGTCTGAACGCAGTAACAAGCTGATCAGTTAATCCTCTTGTCTTATCTTCAAAAGGGAAACTCACCTCCCATTTGCAATGTTTTGAGTTAATCCTCATGTAGTTACTTGTTATACATAAGACTGTATATTAAAGAAATGTTTTTGAGTCTTTTGACAGAGCGATCCTTTTCCCATTACTGAACAGTTATGGTTATCTTATTCTTAAGTTTCACATGCCATTAGAGTATTTGAAGAAGAGACTTGAAAATGAAGAATTGTAAGTTCTTTTTTAGATAACAAGGAATTCCTTGTCTGTCTCTTTGAATTTGAGATTGTCTTCTGCATGACTATTGTAAGATGCAGTGGTTGCTTACTGAATTTGAGATTTTCAGGATGATGTCTTGGCTAACTTTGATTCTAACCTTGGGATCTGCTATAGCTCAATACTGAATGATGCTGTCCGCATTAGCTATGCTGCTCACTTGATGCTTGTCTATCCTTAATTGATTCGAGTTCAACAGAAAGTGCGACTAATAGTCTAATATCCCCAAAATGATAATCCTACTTTATTACATGTGAAACACATCCAATTAGTTGATACTGTCAAATTATGTGTTAGCTTGTTCTACCCAACTTGAATTTGATATAGCAAAATCTAATTATGTCAAATCCAGTAATGTTTATATCAGGCCTGCTTCCTAATTTCCACGTAAAATTTATAGAGGAAAAGACAAAAAAAAAAACAACATTTACCACGTTAAATTTTTTCTATGCATCAAACAAGGTTAAATTTACCACGTTAAATTCTTCATGTGCATCAAACAGAGTTAAATTTACCACGTTAAATTCTTCCTATGCATCAAACAGGACCTCAGATTGGAAGAGAGAGAAATTTCATCCTGTAAATTTTTCCAGAAAAATTTACCATGGTAAATTTACCACGTTAAATTTCACCCGACAATCAAACGGGCCCTAAGAGGCTGGTTGATTGCTGTCCATTGGGACATAATCTCTTATCAATCGCACTAGTTTCTGTCTTCACTAATAATGATGTTTCTTGTCCACCTTTTGATGATTTTAACAACAAAACAGTATGTTCCTTTTGTCTAGTGTACATGGTTTTTCCATTGACTATATAGGATTAATTCACAGGGTTAGATATGCATATCCGGTCTATGTCGCAAGTATGAACATAGTAAATTGGTCACTTGTAAATGTTTATTTCCCATTAAAGTTAACTTAGCATAAGCTGAAAAATTAAATGAACTGAATTCAAGGTGGAACCTTCCAGTGCCAATTTAGCTAGATTTTGACATGGGGTGCAGACCTTTGATTAGTCATTGTCAAAAAGCAAAGGAATTAAATATTAAATTTATGAACTGCTTCTAGATGTAATATCTAAAGCCACAACCCTTAAACAACTTTCTTAGGAAAATTCATATTTAAAGGGAAGGAGAATTCATGTTCAGACCCACTTTATTTGAAAGCTTGTTTAGATTCACAAAGCAGCAGTCAACAACATAGTGCACAGGTCCATGAAAGTTCTGCAACTCAGGTCCAAAATTATGGGATTTTGCATCCTAGCTTCATTCGTGCTTCATGAAGTCTCAACTTGTCGTAGTTAAATACTACTAAAACTTTGGTCTGGTGGTTAATGGAGAAGGATAGGAAAGGGGAACTAACTAATTACGCCAGTTTCACACGTTAGCCCAAGGTGAAGAACCAGCTAAACTGAGACCAATCAGCTAGTTAAGCCTGAAAAGGTGTTGGTAGAAATGCACTTTTTGACCATACAAAAGTGCCGTAGAAACATGGAATATAAAGACAACGACAAATAGTTAAAAGGGCACGCCTTTTTTTATCAAAAGCAATATCAAATTAATATCATGACCTGGAAGAACACCAAACCACAATACATATATAGATAACGAGTAAAACCAGTCCCATTATGGGGCTGCATGTCTTCTCTATTCCCTAAAATCCACCAATCTTAGGGTGGAATCAAGGTTTTCAAATGAGAAAAAGAAAAACAAAAAATTGAGAAAAAATATGTGAGAGCGTGAAAAAGAAAAGAAAGGCAAAAATAATAAAAAATGTAATTATAAAGTTAAAAAATATAGGAACAAAAAGGAACATGAAACTATGATGTACCAAAATTTATGACGTATAAATACTACATTATTAATCTCCAAGTCTATTAGATCCGATTGACTAGTTGAATTTTTGCAACATTTTAATCTTATCTCAAGAAGCTACTAAGTAATACACAATATCATCCCACAAAGACACAAGAGAACCAGCCGAAAAGGGCACATTATTTCTTCCTGCAACTATTTGAACAGATGAACCGAGTTAAGGTATTATGAAGCATTAAGGAAAGAGGCAATCAAGGATTACCGTGTGGAGAAATAAGGCAAGAAATGAAGATTGGCAATCAGGAATTGCCGTGTGAAGATTCATTCCAGCAGAAGAAGATTTTCAAATGATGTAACTCCTTACCATATGTATAGCTGCCTCATCACGTTGTATCTATTTACCATTTTTGTATCAACTGTGTAAACACTATAAATACAGAGAAAACTCTTGTAAAATAAACAACAAGAGATTTACTCACTTGCCTGTGTCGTTTCTTCATGGTATCAGAGCGACCTATCCGACGACCGTGCAGAGAAACCAAGGCTGCATAAGAAATGAAGCTTGGCTCTGATACCATGAAGAAGGGGTCGCCTAACATTTGGATCCAGGCTCTAGTCTCCATAGATCCAGTAAAATGCAAGCTGTCTGATATTCGTGAACCTTTTGTAGGACCACTCACCCATCCATGAGGTTCAGATCAAGCAGGTGTGTGAGCTAGCAGCTCTCAATTTACTCAAAAGGCCAAGACTTCTCAGAGTTGGAAGCCTTAGCTTTTTATTCATGCCACTTATTTACACTAGCCATGTTACCAACATGGTGCAGGCAACCTTTCCTTCCCATTTATCGCATCCATGACTGAAGGCAGACAAAGCCATTTATCACTCATGGATGGGTGACAAGTCAGTCTCGAAGGGCTGATGCCTGTTTGCACAGTGAAATATTCAAAAAGCTAATGAGAGAGCCATTTCGCTTACTTCAGGTTCAATGGTGAAGCGGTTTACAGCAAAGAGAGAGAGAGTAAGGATAGGCACCGGGCCGGGCAGCCGCCGAGTACCCGGTATCCAGCTCAGGTGGGCTCGATAATTGTTTTTTAATTTTTTTATTAATTTATATATATATATATATTTGAAATATTTTATTATAATTAATTATATTTATATATTATTTTATACGTAACTGGGCTAGTGCTCGGGCTTTTTGAGTCGTGCCGGGTCCGATCCTAGTTTCTGGATGTTGGGCCTGCCCAATGCCCAGGCTTATATGAGAGAGAGAAAGGAACAGGTAAAAATGAAAAATAAAGGATGAACAAAAGAAAGAAAAAAGAGAGGATAATGGAAGATCAGCAGTAAAAGCATGACCATGGCGAGAGAGAAGAAAGAGGGGAGTTCTGCAAGTAAATAGGTTGGTACCTTGAACCTTCAAAATGAAATTGTAAATAAGTTACCGAGTAGAGTCTAGCCGCTCCGGCATGTTCGACGGCAAATTTTGTGACCCGGGCCTGGTCCATTCAACCTGGGTACTCACTGTTACCAATCCAATCTAATTTACAATTTTATTTTGTTAAATATATGTTTTCATTATAATTATTATATTCCTAGATTATATTGATATATTTTATTATAATCGGGTCAAGTCAGGCACTAGCCTGGGCCCAACTTTTTGGTTCGGGTGATGCCCAGGCCTAAATTCAATGTCTACTTAACTAAGTTGTCGATGGACCAAAACTTTAATAAATTAAAGGAGGCACAAACTTTTATTAGGTTTTACGTTTTGCAATACAATTTGATTTTTAACCAAGAAAAACATATGTTGCTAGGGTTCAAAATGATTCGGATTTGGATTATTCGAATACATATTAATGAATGAAGTCAATCAGACGATATATAAAAACAGAAAACATAGTTGCTAGGGTTTATTTTTAGTGACTTAATGTGATATCCTTACCATGCTTCAAATTGATTGCACCTCTTTTTTGCACCCAATCAAAACAGATAGTGATAGCCAATGGATTGGATTTGAATCTGATACACCGTTAAATGAATATGGGAAAGTCATAATTGAATGCGATTTGAGCTTGTTTTTTACGTTCAAATCTGAATTCAAATCTGAATTTTGAATCGAAGTTGACAAGCATTGTATATATATGATATTTATTTAAACTAAATCCGATCCTAATCCGAACTTAATGAGATGTCATTTTAATTCCGCATCCAATTTGTGGTTTCTTAATCAGATTTTTTTTCCATTTCTAATTTAGATCAAATATATTTGATCCAACTCAAATGTAATAACATCCTTGAAAAAAAACCTACGTGCACGCAACTCAACCGCCATCCATTGTGCCAATTCAATCGGAATTCAGATTTGAACTCTGCTATCAAGCGATAATTTGAAGTGCCTAAATTTGCCGTATTATGAGTAGAATCGAGCCAGCCTGCACACCAGATGCACCGATCTTCGCAACGCTGGTTTATGTCGGCGCCCGCTGAAGCAGGCGGCGACCGAAGCTTCATCAGCAGCACCCCCAGACAAGACTGCCTAGAATTTCCCACGTCATGGGTATATGGGACCATTTGACGGGCGCCGCACCGACGGAAAATGACGTCATGGCTTGCAACGAAAGTGCCAAGCGTCTAGTTTATTTGCATCAATTGTCTGGTAATCCACGTTCGTGATGCTCGAACATAAGCTTCAGTATCTAATCACACTCTTATGTTGCAGTAAAATAATCTTCAAACCTACTTTTGATCAACATCATTGAGATCTCTGCCCATGTTTTGTGATTTTAATTTTTCTTAGTTCGAAGCATGCAGTCCCAGAATTGAATATCATTATTATTATTTCTTTGTGTGTTTTTCTTCAGTATGTAGAGAGAATTGAAGTTGGCAGCGCAAGAAGAGGAGCTTTGACAAGGCCTCTTCTTTCCAGGAGGTGAGCAGATTTCTTCCCCAGCCTTTCTCGATTCTTTCCCGTTTCTGCCTAAACACTACCATGACTGTTTGAGAATTCTCCCTAACTGCCCTCTCATTAGTCCACCACCTTTTCTTTCCCCTAAACCAACGATCGGCTAACCTTCATTTCAGTTGAATCGTAGCCATCAATCAACCTAACTTTCGCGATTGCATCAAGCTGCTCTGGTCCGATGTAAGCGTGAAAGGAAGGTCGATAGATGGTTGCGGTTATTTGAAATTAACATTAGACGGCCATTGGTTCACGGGAAAAAAAAGCAGGCGGACTAATGGGATGAGAGTGAAGGGACTGGAAATTCAAAAATTTAAAGGAAATGATGGGACTGTTTGCCGGAGAATTCTGAAACTAGCATGGATGGTGGGGTGGAGTTTACATGGAAAACGAAAATGAATGGAGAATGGCCGGGGAAGAAACCCGCTCATCTCCTCATAAGAAGAGGCCTTGTCCAAGCTCGCCATTTCCCGCTTCTGACTTCAGTTCTCTTTGTAAACTGAAGAGAAACACGTGGAGAAGAGAGGGAATCAACTCTGGAATTGCATACTAAGAACAATTCTCTCTATAACCCAAGAGGAGCACAGAGAACATTAGTAATACTGCATACTTTAAATAAGTCTGGAATTGCATACTAAGAACAACTCTCTCTATAAACCAAAGAGAAACACGTAGAGAAAAACAAGTAATCAATTTTGGAACAGAATACTTTAAATTCTGAAAATACAAAAAATGGCAGAGATCTCAGGATGCTGAAAAGTAATCTTAATCTGAGCTTAAGCAGAAACTTTATTTACTTCACTCAGTTAGTCCATATATGGACTGAAGGTTATATAGGAGTTTGGTGAACCCCTATGGTTTGGTGAACCCCTATGGTGAATTTGCGTGGTTGAGCAAGGGATTCCCTTCAACGAACTGTTTGTAAATAACCTTGGAGGGATGGAGCAGATTGGATCACATATTATATGTCATCCATTATCGATTTGGATCTACCCAAACACATTGTCTATATATCATCTTATCTACCGTTTTAACTATTGCTGAACATATTGGTGAAATACTGGACTCAGTTTAACGATTTGGATCTGACACTGTTCGGGTCTGAACCCAAAGTTTTTATATATTTCCTGTTTAGAGCTCGGACAAAGTTGGCATTGTCAATGTGGGTATGATTTGTCGTATAGGAAGAAAGAAAAAGACAGAAACCAATAAGGAGCGAGTGGTCAAACGAAGGAGAACTTGGCAACCCCTTGAGGCATAAATGAGGAGGTCCGGGTCCCATCTCACGTACCGCCAATGGTAACTCTTCTTCTCTGACCATACTGTGCCCACAATACCTGCAAAGCGTACAGACTGAACGGCCAATATGCGAAAGCCCATCGGGAGGGTATGGGCAGAAAGGTGTTCTACAGATTGAATGGTCAGGATGAGCTAAACTTGAGATACAAAACTACAAAAATGGGAAGGAGGTCTAAGGTGATGCAGAAATGTAATTTTAATAAGAGCTTAAGAAGAGACTTTATTTAAGTCGCGCAATTAGTCCATATATGGACTTAAGGTAATTCATTTACTACAGCAGAAAAGTGAGATTAGATGCTGAAGTGTATGTCGGAGCACCACCATAATTACATGAAAATTTGAATAAAAGGACTCAAATATTTTGAACCTATATATGGCAGTCAGTGTCTAGGCAAATATGAAAATTTTGGACACATGCATTTTCCAATAATGAAGAAAGGTAAGTTATATAAAGCTCTTGAACAATGGCTCACCTCTGTCTCCTTATGAATATCAAGGCTCAACATTTGTTCATGTCTTCTAACCTGTCGGGTTTCCTTCTTCTTATTATGCTTGAGCTATCTTGAGCTAGAGCTCAAGCGCCAAGTTTTCCTCCTTTAAGGTAGCATTTGATTATTTGATGAAAAAATGTTTGGAGTTAATATCTCTGGTATTTAATACTGGTTCATTTGTGGGGTGGAACTAAAAGTTCGAGGTTCCATAACCCAACGTCTGAATACTTGATATTTTTCATTCAGACATCTTATTTTCATGTTTCATTCAGTGCGGTATAAAAATTGGTCGTCTCTTAACTGTTGAAAAAATTACCAGCTAGCATTCCATCCATGCAATTTAGTAGGAACTCTCATGACCAGTGGTGGAGCCACACGGTGAGAGGTGTGGACAACTGTTTACACTAGTCTCTTAAAAATTTCTTTATTTTTAAATGGGCTATATATATATATATATATATATATATATATATATATATATATATATATATATATATATATATATATATATATATATATATATATATATATATATATAAGCGGCCCACCTGATAAATTTTTCTGGCTCTGACACTGTGGACAACAATCTAGTAACTTCTGCCCATGATCACCATATTTAATGATCTTAATTATAGGACAGAACCAATCCCACCCCTGCCCCAAAGAAGAAATTATCAATGAGAGAAAATTTTCACAATCAATTTTAGCATAAATAATTACAAACATTTCCATGCCATGCGAAAAGAATTCTTAAGAAAGATTAAACAACAATAACAATCCCGAATGAAGTAAAACAGAGAGAATGTTTTATATCAAAATAGTTTTTATAAGTATCTTAACATGTTTTTATTTTATTTGAAATATTTTTTTAAGAAAAAAATTAAAGGGATTAGTTTTCATCCCCGACCTAAGTGTCTCACTTCTACCAGTTTGTCTAAATATATGAGTGATTGGTAGGAGAAAGACCGATAGGCCAAGGACAAAAACCAAGGCCATTAAATATGATATTTAAAGTGATTTTTTTGAAATCTAACCTTACCAATATAAACCTAAGTATAAGTTGATGCAAAATATATGTTAAGTTGATCATTTTTGTGTTTTTGATAGTGTTTTTATAATGAGCAAAAATGATTGGCTCATATATATATATATGTCACACAGGAACATAGATGCAAAAGACATCAGTCATTCATTTCTCTCCCTCTCTCCAGACACACACAAAAGACACCAGTTCCTTTGTTTTTAATACTTTCAGTTTCTCCACTTAACCTTATAAATAATCTTTAAATCTAAAATATCGTGAACTTATAAAAAAAGATGTTTTTTAATATGCATATACAATTCTATAATGATTTTTATTTACTTTCATCATTTTGATTAAACTCATCCTACATAGTCATATGTGCAATGCACTCAAGTTTCAAACATGGTGTTTTTATATAAAAAAGAAAAAAAACAATGAAATCAAGTGAAGAAATCTATTTATGAAGCAACTTAACAAATAAAATTATCATGTTATTTGAATGGTTAAAAAAGAGGATTAAGGTAAGGATGTCAATGTATCCGATTGGGATTAAGGATATCCAAGCAAACCATTGTGAAAAAAATTGGATAAGGAAAAAAATTTAATATCTGATTAAAAACTCGGATCAGATTCGGATTTGAGAAATGAGATCTCATTGAATTCAGATATACATAAATATCTGATGGGATTTAGATATGGATTTGGATTGGATTTATTTTTAAACCAATATCATATATGTAATTCTCTTACATTTTGAATGTAGGCCAAATTCGGTTAAAAATTTGGATTTGGATATGATTTTTCTCTGTTTGTATTTAAATCTGATGTTGAATCCGAGTATGTGGATATCAAATAAAATGGATACAGTCAAGGGTATGTATCTCATTCGACTCCGATTCATTGACATCCCTAGATTAAGGACATCAAAGATCAACAAATAATATTACACAAAAAATTGGGATAGTAATTATTTTCAAAAGGCATGATCGAGGTGGACATGATTTCCAATAAAAAAATTATGAGAAATTTATTTTGTATAAAATCAGTTATTAAGTTGTTTTTCACCATCTTGAGGTATCTTTTCTTACCATAAAACTTTGGAGGCTAACTTGGAGTCTACTTCCATGTGTGCGTGTGTGTGTGTGTGTGCAATTAAACTTTATGAGGTTCACTTTTCTCTGACCTAGCTAGGCCATCCAACTCCCCAGCTTGTGCTGCTATTTGCAAATTTAATTACATGAGAACTAAAACCCTCCCTCTTTTCCCTCCCAATAAGGCACAGAGTTGCATCCGTGTTTGATATAGCGACAACACTGGTAATTAGGTACCTCGCTTCACCTCATACGATAGGGATGTCAATGTATTTGATTTGGATTAGATGTCCAACAGAACCAGTCCGAAAAAATCGGATATAATGGAAAATTTAGTATTTGATTAAAAAAATAGATCATATTTAGATTTAAGAAATGACTTTTGATTGGATTTAGATACCGATTCATATATAAATAAATATCCTATTAGATATAGTTTTGAATTGAAATATTTATTTTTAAACATATATTCCTTATCCAATACTCTTACATTTTTAAAGTTGGTCAAATTCGGTTCAAAATTTGGATTTGGATATAAATGTAAATTTCATATTCAAATTATGAAATTGGATTTTAGGTTCGAATTCGGATGTGACTTTTCTTAGTTCGTTTTAGAATGTGAGTCTGTGAATATCTTCAAAAGCGAATACAATGAATGGTATATTTGAGTTGAATATGATCACTTAACATCCCTACTCATACACCATAGAGATATAACGCTGGCTAACAATGGAAAACCTCATTTACCAAAAGCTTAAACAACTAAGTTAAGCCCTATTGGACAGTAAATAAAGATAAATCTTAAAGATAATTTGTGAATATTTTCATTTAGGAATAAAAATCTTATTAAAATTGGAAAAGAAAAGGTAAGAATAGAACATAATTTATGAATCTTTTCATTTAGGAAAGAAATCTTATTAGAACTTGGAAAAACAATATAGGATTAAAAAAATAATTTATTAATCTTTCATTTAAAAAAGAAATCTTATTGACAATTGGAATTCAACAAGCTGCACATACTTACATAAAATGGAAAATCAACCCCACCCACCACCACTATTCCTAGGAATGATAGAGAATCCCTAGCTTTTGTGGGCATTCATCCTTATATTCACTCCCCCACTCCACTCTTCGTGTTTCGTACCACTTTCATTTCCTTCTTGTATGCTGGTTCATGCCCCTACTAATAGCTTTCAATAAAGAGAAAGTCCGCATCAGATATGTCATCCGGTGAAGCGACTCTCCCGCGGTGGGCCACCAGCTTTGCATGGGTGCACCACTCTGCAACTGCAGCCCTAGTGAGTACTGCAACTCCAATCTCTATAAAGCCAACGACGCGTCATTCACATCTTAAAAAGTTTGATAACTATCAAGAAGGGAAGGAGGGTACCGTCACCGTCCTCCCCTTTTTGAAGATTAGGCGGAAAAGTTTGATAACTATCAAAAAGGGAAGGAGGGTACCGTCACCGTCCTCCCCTTTTTGAAGATTAGGCGGAGGTTTCCTTCTCCAATCGGAATGAGACAGATCCTTATTGGACCCCGAACGGATCTTATTGGACTAGCTCAGCCTCGGACACTTTTGCGAGTGGTCCGGAAATAAACCACAATCAAAAGGTGACCACATCTAATATTCTAACCACATCTAGATATTTGACCAAAGTGATAATATTCACATCGAAAAACGCGAAAACGTCCGGGCGGCTGCTATCTCTCCGGCTTTTGTTTCATCCGCCATTAACAAATTGTTATCTCTCTCTCATAACAGTGGAACCGTGGCACGCAGTTTCCCTCCTCCCTCTCTCTCCGTGGGGATTGACATCGAGATCGGGGTTTCCAAGAAGAGAGTACTGTTCTCTTCGGATCTTTCCGGAAAGGAAAGGAGCAAAAGATCTCGTCATTCGTTGCAGAGTCTGCTCAAGAACTCTTCGGTCAGCGTGTGTGCGTGAGTATGACTTGCACGTCCTCCACGTACCGGCCAGTCTTGTCCGTTCAATACTTGGGTCGCTCAGATTCGTAGATCGCGTTCAACACACACACACTCGAATGACCGAAGAGTTCTTGAGCAGACTCGGCAACGAAAGACGAGATCTTTTGCTCCTTTACTTTCCGGAAAGATCTGAAGAGAACAGTACTCTCTTCTTGGAAACCCCGATCTCGATGTCAACCCCCATGGAGAGAGAGGGAGGAGGGAAACTGCGTGCCACGGTTCTACTATTATGAGAGAGACATAACAATTTGTTAATGGCGGATGAAACCAAAGCCGGAGAGATAGCAGCCGCCCGGACGTGAAGGAACTTTTCGCGTTTTTCGATGCGAATATTATCACTTCTGGTTAAATATCTAGATGTGGTTAGAATATTAAGATTCGAATTCGGATGAGAAGGAATTTATACCTTATCCGAATACGATTTTTAGTTATACTTAAATTTGATTTTTAGTTATACTTAAATCCGATCTGAATTTTAAGTTATACCTGAATCCGATCCGAATCCGAATTTTAAGTTATATCCGAATCCGATTCGAATTCAAATTTTAAGTTATATCCGAATCCAATCCGAATCCGAATTTTAAGTTATATCTGAATCCGAATCTAAGATTGGTGGCTTCACGTTTTGAACTTGCGACCTATGAATAGTTGGACAAAAAGTCTAACCAAATGACCCAACTTAAAATTATTATATAAGAAAAATAAAAATTGTATATGAGGGCATAACATAAATTAAGAGGCAATGACTTGCATAAAGTTGCATATAATAATAGTTAAATACTTATCATATACATTATTTATCTTAAAGTCACATAAAACTACTTAATTAATAATTCATGTATTTAAACATTTTTGTGTAAACAAGCAAACTATTATAGTTAAGGCGTCAACTAAAGAGGATATCTTAAATAATGTATTTATTTAATTAAAAATAAATAAAAAAACTAATATAAAGAAATTTCAATAAAATGAGTATTTTTAAAAATATGAATATTAATTGCAAATAAATATATTTAATATGAAACAGATGTTGAACTCATAAAAAAGTTTTATTTATCAAATTATCAATTATTTATTTCATTAATCAAGTAAATTATTTTGTATAATCATATAATATGTCCAAAAGTCTTAGGTATTTTGTATAACACATAATTTACAAATTTACAAAAACATTTAACTAGTAGGAAAACAATAAATTGTTTGATTTAATAAATTATATGATTTGATTAAATAATACAAATTTATAAAAAAAAAACACTTATTGCAATAAAACTAAGAGGACTAACCCAAAAAATTAGTGAGGATGTGGAAGAATGAAAGTTTGACATCATTAAAACATTAAATTTTACATATATAATATAAAGCAAGAGTCTTTTAATTAACTCAATGAACTTAGAAAAAACCATTAAATAATATCTTTTTTCAATGAGAAACAATATAGGTCACTTGATTTAATAATTTTCAATAAGTAATTATCATTAAAATATAGTTTACTCCATCAAAATATGTTATTATTTAAAAATAATCAAATCAATGTACTATATACACAATTAATATGAAAAAGTATGAAATGTCATATGAATAACTTATGAGAAAAATATACAAATCATATGAAAAACTTGTGGAAAAAATATGAAGTTTTTATTATTATTTTTTATTAAATAAATATATTATTTAAGGTTTCCTGCTAAAATACACGGTGAAGAAGCTTTCATACTTTCGTTATAAAGATTGTGAATATTGAACATTAATTGGTTTATTTTTAACTAATAAAATAACATATTTTAATTGATTAAACTATTATTTCATATTGATCACTTATTGTGAATTAAAAGACATTATTTAATGATTTTTTCTCATTTTATTGAGTTATTTGAAATAATTTGTGTTACACCCATAAAAAGAGTTTTTAATAATATATCAAATAATTTATTAATCCTCTTACCTTTATTACAATAATTATTTTTTATATGAAATTATATAATTGTTCCAATGATATGTAAGATAATTTATTAAATCGAATAATTTGTTGTTTTCTTAATAGTTAAAGGTTTTTGTTTACAAATTTGTAAATTTTGTGTTATATATCAAATACCTAAGACTTTTGGACATACTACATGATTATAAAAAATGATTGTCTTGATTGATTCAATCAATAATTTTTAATTTTATAAATTAAAACTTTTTTATGAGTTCAAGAGTTTTTTCATATTAAATATATCTACTTGCGATAAATTTTCATATTTTTAAAAATACTAATTTTATTGAAATTTCTTTATAGAAGTTTATTATTGTTATTTTTAATTAAATACATACATTATTTAAGATATTCTGTTTAGTTGATGCCTTAACTATAATAGTTTTCTTGTTTACACAAAAACGTTTAATTAAATATAATATTAATGATTTATTAATTGGTTTTATACGATATAGTTTTAAATATTTTAAGTTCAATGTTATGCGTAGTAATTATATGACTATTATTATATACAATTTCATAAAAACCATGAGCTCTTAATTATATTATACATTCATATACCGTTTATATTCATTCTAAGTCATAATCTTAAGGTGGTGTGCTTGGTTAGACTTTTTGCCTAACCATTCATAGGTCACAACTTTAAAACTTAGGGAAACCAATTCAAGCGCTTTCTCAAGTTCGGATTCGGTATCATCGGATCGGATTTGGATGTGAACACTTGCGTTTCGGATATCAACTCACGGTTCAAAATCGGATATCAAGCAGTAATTCGGATTCGGATATCAACTCAAGAATCAGATATATTTGTCAAGATGGTTAAGTATCCAATCGGATATTTACTTAAACCGAATCCGAATCCGTATCCGAACAGATAAGATGGTTCAAAATCCGATCGGATATTTACTTAAAACTGAATCCGTATCTGATCGGATGTTAATTCTTAAATCCGAATCCGATCCGATTTCTCAATCGGATGTCAAATTGCTAACCATATCCGATTTTTTACAAGCAATTCGGATCGGATATCCAATCTGAATCCTATCCGTTGACATCCCTAGTCACCTTTTGATTGTGGATCTAGATGTATCATGGTCACCTTTTAAGTAAGATTGCATATTACCGCGCATGATCGCTTTGGTAGTTCCCTTCACTTTCCACACCTGTCATTATATATCTTTTCAGTATCTTGCGATACGACCACTGATAGATGGCCACATCGAATATTTTTAAACTTAAGCATTAACTAGGTGTACCACCAATGGGACCTCCAACAACGAATTTTTGAACTTAAAAAAGAAAAAGAAAATTTAATTTTTGAACTTTTGGGCACTTGCTATTTTTTTTTTTTTGTTGCTATTAGTTATAATTTTTTAGTAATATGTATTTTCAAAAAAAAAAATCCCGTTCGGGTCTTTAGGTGGATGACATGACAAAGAAGGTAATTTTTTTAGTAATTCAATATTTTAGGGATTAAGATATCTTAGGTTATGGGTAATCAAATCAAAATATGCTATAACATTTTGAAAGTTTAGTTTTATAATCATTATTATTATTGTGAAGGATTACAAGTGATTTAAAAGGGGTTTACTTAAGTGATTGACCGTCTTGGTTCCTTTTTTTTTTTGAGATTGGAACCTAAGCTACTAAATGAATCGTGTTGAGATCTGATAAATTAGAGGCCCGAGCTTGGTGTTGAAGTGGACCAGGTCGTTACAATGACATCAGAATCTGTTCAACACTTTGGCTCCACTCGCAAAAGTGTTTGAGGCTGAGCTAGTCCACTTTGTACTTTGATAAAGAGCGAGGCTAGAAGGAAGTACTTGCAATTTTTCCATGGTTGAACCTCAAAAACATGAGATCTTGAAGGCGGTGAGAAGATCTGATTTTGAACATATATGTCCATTGTCCATTTCCGACAATAAATGGTCACCACTACGGACGTTAATCATGTGGTTGTTGGGCTTTCCATTGGAAATATACGAGACCAAGGGATAAGAAGGATCTTCCTTTATGCACAAAGTGATTTGACATATAACCTGACTATGCGCTTTGCTTGATGGCCTTTTTAAAAGCAAGGCAAGTGCTCAGGGCAGCCCTATTCCTTGAAAAAAATGGCTTGGGTTGCTTTGAGGGGGACCAATGAAGCACTAGAGTATATGGTTTAGCATGGACGTTTCTTACCGTCCTTTATTTCTGAAACATGATGGACCACTCGCAAAAGTGTCTGAGGCTGAGGTAGTCCAATAAGATCCGTTCGGGGTCCAATAGGGATCTGTCTCAGTTCCGATTGGAGAAGGAAACTTCCGCCTGAATCTTCAAAAAGGGGAGGACGGTGACGGTACCCTCCTTCCCTTTTTGATAGTTATCAAACTTTTTAAGATGTGAATGACGTGTCGTTGGCTTCCTAGATTGTTGGCTTTATAGAGATTGGACTTGGAGTACTCAGTAGGGCTGCAGAGTGTTGGACCCATGCAAAGCTGGTGGCCGACCGCGGGAGAGTGGCTTTACCGGACGACATATCTGATGCGGCCACTAGCGTTTAATTTCACTCTCTATCTATCACAAAAACCAACTAGTAGTGCCCACTTATGATCACCGTCAGCTTCAATCCAGACCACTGGTTCTCACTCTTCAGTCTTTTTAAGGGTGGGTAGCAACTGTAGGCAGGCAGTTCAACTTCTGAATTCGAGTAGGGCCAAAGTGAATTGTATAACAAAAAATACATTATTGGCTGGGGTGGGCTATGACCTAAGCGGCCCCCCCTTCCCTCCCCCTGGCTGCGGGGCTCCGCTCCCCCGCCATATTAAAATAGGGGTGTCCTTATTGCACCAGACTCCCAAACGTCAACGTGCAATCCCTAATCTCATAAATTATGATTTTCCGTTGTCTCGGAGCACAAGCTTTGGTGTAACGGACAAAAGGTTCCGATCATTAATGGGCCCGAAACAATCGTAACATCCATGCAGGCATCTCGCCTGAGATAAGATCATCGATCCGTCACAGTTGCAGGAATGTTGGAAGAGATTACATCTTCTGGAATAAAGACAAAAGACAAAAGTTAGATCCTCCACTGGACACGCTTGTAACCTTGTTGACCTCAAAATAAAATAAACCAGGACGGAATAAATAATCAATACAGCCATAATAGGCCCTGTCAAAATCAACCTCCTCTATAAATGAGGAAGGTTGGGGGATGAAAACGAGGAACCAAGCGAGAGAGAAAGAGAGAGAGATAGATCCTTGTGCTTGTGCTGGGAAATGATGTCAGAAGAGGTAAGAAGACAATCTAGACCTGACAATGTTTTTGACAATGCTGTGCTCCAAGTTTTTTCTTTTGTTTTTTTTTCCTTGTCTTTCATTGCACTATCTTCCCTAGATCTCTTGCGAGCTTAAAATTTAATTAAGTGCTAGATCAACAGCTTGTATAAAATCAGTTATTAAGTTCTTGAGCAGACTCTGCAATCAATTACGAGATCTTTTGCTCCTTTCCTTTCCCGAAAGATCTGAAGAACAGTACTCTCTTCTTGGAAACCCCGCACCAGCCATTTTCATTGATGCACCAGACAATATTATATCGGACAGTATTGTAACGGGCAGTCGTGATTGAAGAGAGGTATGGATGGTTGGAAAATTTAAGCTTCCATATCGTCGAGTAATATTCTATCAACACAAGAGTGTGACCTATAGGTTTTACTTCATGAACCATATAATGTTTCATGCATTCAACCAATAGGAACATGACGCCCCTTCGAATCGTAACAGATTATCAATGTTGCTCGAGTAAAATTCTGCAACTTTTCTTCTGAAAATTTCATTGAATTTTTTCTGTTGGCTAGAGCAGGCAGGATTGTCCTTGAAGCTGTGAGTGTAAGGGTTTTGCTAGCGGTGAGCTTGACTGTCTATGTATTTTGGGCAACAAATCGGGTCCATAACACAATTTGTGGGGACTTTCCTCTTTTGCTCTTTGATGTCTCTTATTTGCCTTGGCATCAGTATGCCCCCAACTAAAATTTTCATTCCATTTTCTTTCGATTTATTTTGTCCAAAGCATTGAATTGCGGTTGTGCATACATCATCTACGATACAAGCAACCTCCTCAAGACACACGGCCATGACGATAACAGTTGGGCTTCACTGAGTGTCCTCTATATGGACATCATCAACCTATTCTTCCAACTGCTCGAGTTATTTGGGTCCGGTGGGGAATATGTTCATAAGTGCATTGATATATTTGAGTGGGTATATATATATATATATATATATATACCCTTAAGAGGTTGTTTGATTGCTATCCATTTGAGACAAAATCTCTTGTCAATCACACTATTGTTCTGTCTTCATGAATAATGATGTTTATTGTCTACCTTTTGATGATTTTAAGAACAGAACACTATGTTCCTCTTGTCTAGTGTACATGGTTTTTCCATTGACTATATAGAATAAACTCATAGGGTTAGATCTGCATAGCTGGTTTGTTTCGCAAGTACGAACATAGTAAATTGGTCACTTGCAGGGGCGGAGCCAAGATTTTTTTCAAGGGCGGGCCAGCAGTCCGACCTCGATCCGTGTAGGGCCAAACTGAATTCTAATACAAAAAATACATTATGCAATTAAAAAATATTTTTTTTCAATGTAAAAAAAATTTTTTTCATTGGCTTGGGTGGGGCCATGGCCTCCCCTTCCCTCTGCCCCTGGTCACTTGTAAACGTTTATTTCCCATTAAAGTTAACTTAGCATAAGCTGAAAAATTAAATGAACTGAATTCAAGGTGGAACCTTCCAGTTTCAAGCCATGACCAGTGCCAATTTAGCTAGATTTTGACATGAGGTGCAGCCCTTTGATTAGTCATTGTCAAAAAGCAAAGGAATTAAATATTAAATCTATGAACTGCTTCTAGATGTAGTATCTAAAGCCACAAACCTTAAACCCCTTTCTTAGGAAAATTCATATTTAAAGGGAAGGAGAATTCATGTTCAGACCCACTTTATTTGAAAGCCTGTTTAGATTCACAAAGCAGCAGTCAACAACATAGTGCACAGGTCCATCAAAGTTCTGCAACTCAGGTCCAAGATTATGGGATTTTGCTTCCTAGCTTCATTCGTGCTTCATGAAGTCTCAACTTGTCGTAGTTAAATACTACTATTCAAAACTTTGGTCTGGTGGTTAATGGAGAAGGATAGGAAAGAGGAACTAACTAATTACGCCAGTTTCACACGTTAGTCCAAGGTAAAGAACCAGCTAAACTGAGACCAATCAGCTGTTAAACCTGAAAAGGTGTAAGTTGAAATGCACTTTTTGACCATACAAAAGTGCCGTAGAAACATGGAATATAAAGACAACGACTTATAGTTAAAAAGGCACGCCATTTTTATCAAAAGCAATATCAAATTAATATCAAGACCTGGAAGAACATCAAACCACAACATATATAGATAACGAGTAAAACCAGTCCCATTTTGGGGCTGCATGTCTTCTCTATTCCCTAAAATGAGGGTTGCAAAATGAGAAAATGAGAGATAGAAAAACAAAAAATTGAGAAAACGTATGTGAGAGCGTGAAAAAGAAAACAAAGGCATAGAAAAAACAATAAAAAATGTAATTATAAAGTTCAAAAATATAGGAACAAAAAGGAACATGAAACTATGGTGTACCAAAATTTATGACGTATAAATGCTACATTATTAATCTTCAAGTTTATTAGATCCGATTTACTAGTTGAATTTTTGTAACATTTTAATCTTAACTCAAGAAGCTACTAAGTAATACACAATATTACCCCACAAAGGCACAAGAGAACCAGCCGAAAAGGGCACATTATTTCTTCCTGCAACTATTTGAACAGATGAACCCGAGTCAAGGTATTGCTGGACACGTTAATGGGCCGGTATCATTCAGATGCCAACCGTAATTGGGATATGTTTAGTTGGATCTGGTGAAAAATATGATAAACCGGGTTTTGCTATGTTGGTTTTGGAAGTGGCCCATCACAACCCATTGAGATGCGTTTGCTCCGTGTAGACCTGAGAAACAAGCCAACAAATCCAATAATGCACGTTTATGTACAGTATCAAGACACTAAAGTGGCCCTATTATGAAGTTGACAGGATCTGAGCACATGGCTCAACTGTGATGAGGCCGCGGGTAAGATAAGGTTCCCTTTTACAGTGAATTCACATTCTATGTACATCTGTTGTGGCGAGTTTTGTTTCACAAATCATGCTTAATCATGCCTGTTTATGGAAAGGGATCTTTGAAACATGGGTACAGAGTTCACCCAACCTTGTTTGTCAGCACAATAAGATCACTCAGCAGCAAGAAAACAGTAAGGCTCTTTTCTTGGAATATAACTTGATCTTTATGTTCAAAATTTCCTGTTCAAATTTCCTATCATTTAGTTGACTGTTACCCTGCGACTCTCCTCCCACTATCCCCATCATGTAAGTGCAAGGGATTTTCACTCACATTTCCTTTTCAAGTCCCGAAGAAGGGAAGAAATATAAGACAAACTCTCTACTAACACGAGCGCAAAAGCACAGGCCAAACCCATGGATGATATTTTTGACAATGTTTTAGATCATATTTTATGAGATACGCGTTGTATGAAATATCCTATAATTATACTGAAATGTTTTAAGCAACAGCCACTGATGAAAGGTCCAGAAGAAGAATATACCTGTGATCCTGTCTCCAAGCTTGGGAATATCATAAGAGGTGTTTGTGTAAGAGAATCCCACCCCAACTGGCGACTCTAATAAGAGCAACTTGGCCTCTGCAAGAGAGACAGAAGTATGAACTAATTAAGGTTCTCAAAATGGACGAAAAAAAAAAAATTAAAACTAAGAAGGGAGCAAATTGGCCTCCTCGCAGTCGTGTGGCCGTGGAGGGAGTTGTTTACTGCAAATCCTGCACTTACAAGGACGTGAACGCTCTGGTTGGCGCCACTCCTATGCTCGGTCTATATGATAACTAAGACTCATAAGATTCTTATATGACATCCAGTTTCTTGTTCTTCAGCGTTGTTTGAGCTGAGCTCCCCTTTACTGCTCTGTTTTCTGATGGTGTCCGTCATAGAGAGACAAGTCAGTCTCGAGGGTCTGATGCCTGTTTGAACAGTGAAATATTAAAAAAGCTAATGAGAAAGCCATTTCGCTTGCTTCAGGTTCAATGGTGAAGCGGTTTACAGCAAAGAGTGAGAGAGAGAGTAATCCTTTTGGGTTTTACTAAACTAATACTAGCGTCAAAATGTAGAGAAACAAAAAGTCAAGAAACTCGGACATTGTTCTTCTTTCTTTTCTCTCTTTCTTTTCACAGAAGCATGTTTCAAACATCAGCAACCAAACGTTGAAAAGAAAGAGAGATAGAAAGAAGACTAACAAATGAACGCATTCTCTGTTTTATGCTTTCTTTTTTGTTTCCTTGCTCTCTGTTTTAAGGAGCAACCATCAAGCTGGTCTGCAACAACTCGAGGGTGGCCATGGTGTGTGCATGAGTATGTATGTGTGTGTGAGAGTAGGGCTAGGCATTGGGCCGTGCAGCCGCTGGGTACCCGGTGGGTACCCAGCCCGAGTGGGCTCGATAAGCTCGATTCGGGCTCGATAGTTGTTTTTAAAATTTTTTATTAATTTTCATATATATTTGAAATATTTTATTACAATTAATTATATTTGTATATTATTTTATATTTAATGGGGCTAGTGCTCGGGCTTTTTTTAGTCGTACTGGGCCCGAGCCTGGTTTCTGGATGTCTGGCCGGCCCAATGCTGAGGCTTATATGAGAGAGAGAAAAGCCCAATGCCGAGGCTTATATGAGAGAGAGAAAAGAACAAGTAAAAATTAAAAATAAAGGATGAAAAAAAGAAAGAAGAAAGAGAGGATAATGGAAGATCAGCAGTAAAAGCATGATGATGGCGAGAGAGAAGAAAAAGGGGAGTTCTGCAAGTAGATAGGTTGGTTCCTTGAACCTTCAAAATGAAATTGTAAATAAGTTACCGAGCAGAGTCTAGCCGCTTCGGCAGGTTCGACGGCAAATTTTGTGACCCGGGCTTGGTCCGTTCAAGCTGGGTACTCACTGTTATGAGCTAAACCAAGGGAAAGACCAATCCAATCTAATTTACAATTTTATTTTGTTAAATATATATTGTCATTATAATTATTATATTCCTATATTATATTGATATATTTTATTATAATCGGGTCAAGTCAGGCTCTGGCCTGGGCCCAACTTTTTGGTTCGGGTGATGCGCAGGCCTAAATTCAATGTCTACTTAACTAAGTTGTTGATGGACCAAAACTTTAATAAATTAAAGAAGGCACTAACTTTTATTAGGTTTTACGTTTGCAATGCAATTTGATTTTGAACCAAGGAAAACATATGTTGCTAGGGTTCTAAATGATTCTGATTCGGATTATTCGAATACATATATTAATGAATGAAGTCCTTCAGACGATATATAAAAACGGAAAACATAGTTGGCATGAAATTGAAAGGAAGGTCGACAGATGGTTGCCGTTAAACTGAAAAGCACATTAGCCGGCCATTGGTTCATGGGAAAAAAAGCAGGCGGACTAATGTGAAGGGTCAAGAAATTCAAAAATTTAAAGGAAATGATGGGACTGTTTGCCCGACTAGCATGGATGGTCGGGTGGAGTTTACATGGAAAACGGAAACGGATGGAGAATGGCCGGTCAAGAAACCCGCCTTACTCCTCGGAAGAAAGGGCCTTGTCAAAGCTCGCCATCTCCCGCTTCTGACTTCAGTTCTCTCCGCAAACTGAAGAGAAACACGCAGAGAACATAAGGAATCAACTCTGGAATTGCATACTAAGAACAATTCTCTCTATAAACCAAGAGAAACAGAGAGAAAATAAGTAGTCAATTTTGGAACTGCATGCTTTAAATAAATCTGGAATTGCAAACTAAGAACAACTCTCTCTATAGCCCGAAGAGAAACACGTAGAGAAAACAAGTGATCAATTTTGGAACTGCATACTTTAAATTCAGAAAATACAAAAAATGGGCAGAGATACCAGGATGCTCAAAAGTAATTTTAATCTGAGCTTAAGCAGATGCTTTCTTTTCTTCAGTCAGTTAGTCCATGTATGGGCTGAAGGTCATACAGGAGTGTGATATTTAATATAATTGAAGGAGTATGAAGTGCGAGTTATATGGATATAGCTCTTTCGATCTGATCGTTAGCATGTCCACTTCATGGTTGAACAGCATTGCATCAGAAACCCGTCTTTGGTTGAACAGTCACGCGTGCACGTCTCTGCTTTCCTTAGGAGGGAAGGAGAAAGAGAGGGATGTTGTGTCTGGCAAAGCCAAGACAACAAGGCACTAACATTTATTGAGGGGTTTGGAGATAAATAAGGAGTTAAAAGGAGTTGGAAATGTGGTGTAGGTTTGGATCCGGTATTTGGTTGAACCAATTTCAGTCGGGACTGGGTTTAGTGAACCACTTTGATGAATTTGCGTGGTTGAGCAAGGGTTTCCCTTCATCGAACTGTTTGTAAGTAACCTTGGGGGGATGGAGCAGATTGGATCACATATTATATGTCATCCATTATCGATTTGGATCTACCCTAACACATTGTCTATATATAATCTTATCTACCCTTTTAACGATTGGTGAACATATTGGTGAAATACTGGACTCAATTTAACGATTTGGATCGGGTTTGAACCCGAAGATTTTATATGTTTCCTGTTTGAAGCTCGGAGAAAGTTGGCGTTGTCAATATGGGTCATATGATTTGTCTTATAGGAAGAAAGAAAAAGATAGAAACCAATAAGGAGCGAGTGGTCAAGCAAAGGAGAACTTGCCAACCCCTTGAGGCATAAATGAGGAGGTCCGGGTCCCATCTCACGTACCGCCAACGGCGACTCTTCTTCTCCAAGCATACGGTCTGCCTTCTTCCCGTCCCCCCTTTCAATCATGGGACGGAGAACCTGACTGCGGCTGACTCCCCTCTCCCAGTGGGCGGAGCCATAAATTTTTGGCTATGGGGCACCGTTATAGAAATTCTCATTTCTGAAGGGGCACAACATATATAAATAAAAAAATCTATGTAAAAATTTTGTTGTTGGCACGCTAGCCTATAGGGAGAGGGGAAGGAGGCGGTAGGCTTCACAGGTATTGTGGCCACCGTATGGTTGGAGAAGAAGAGTCGCCCTTGGCGGTACCTGAGATGGGACCCGAACCTCCTCCTTTATGCCTCAAGGGGTTGCCAAGTTCTCCTTTGCTTGACGACTCGCTCCTTATTGGTTTCTATCTTTTTCTTTCTTCCAATATGATAAATCATACGATCCACATTGACAACGTCAACTTTCTCCGAGGTCCAAACAGGAAATATATAAAATTTTTGGGTTCAGACCCAAACCATATCAGATCCAAATCGTTAAATTGACTCCAGAAATATATAAATCTTTTGGGTTCAGACCCGAACCATATCAGATCCAAATCGTTAAATTGAGTCCAGTATTTCACCAATATGTTCACCAATCGTTAAAAGGGTAGATAAGATGATATATAGATAATGTGTTAGGGTAGATCCAAATCGACAATGGATGGCATATAATATGTGATCCAATCTGCTCCATCCCTCCAAGGTCGTTGAAGGGAATCCCTTGCTCACACCACGCAATTCACCAAAGTGGTTCACCAAACCCAGCCCCGACTGAAATTGGTTCAACCAAATACCCGATCCGAACCTACACCACATTGCCAACTTCTTTTTAACTCCTTATTTATCTCCAAACCCCTCAATACATGTTGTTGTCTTGTTGTCTTTGGCTTTGCTTCTTGGGTCCGAGACACAACATCCCTCTCCCTCCCTCCCTCCTAAGGAAAGCAGAGACGTGCACGTGTGCATTCTAATCATAGCAGTGAGGAGTGCTGTTCAATGGTTTTGATGGTTCCTCCCAAGTCCGACGCCAGAAATATGTAATCTTCTGGCCATGCATGCAAGTAAATTACAAGCACTATAGGAGAACACCCAGAGATATATAGGAGGAGAAATGTATCACTGCTATAGACTGAAATGTGTCCTCAGCGGATTGCACTTGGAAACTTCTCCTCCCATTCGTGTGGGTGTTCCCCTATTAGTGCTTACAATTTACTTGCATGGTCAAAAGATTACATATTTCCTGCATCAGATGTGGGATAAACCATCACATTCATTTGAACATCATCCTTCATTTTATATATATATATATATATATATATTCTCTCCCTTTTATTAACCAGACATCAAAGCTGACATAAAAAGTGAGAAATTCATGCAATAAACCTAGACGGAAATTATAGTGGTACGTGCAAGGGGGATGGAGTGGATCTATGTACCAGGAATAGGATCAAGTTGGCCCCTGCGAACAGTTTGATGCCCTATCTCCCTTCAACCCTTTGAGTAAAATGCGGTAAAAGGAAGAAAAATCCATGGACCAACCCCATCATCTCCACCTCATAGGAACCTTGCAGGAACTATGAGATCACCCCATGGACGCCTGCGGCATCCAGCGGTCATCGACCGACCATATACCCTGTTCAATAAGTGGAATGCATTAGTTGTCCATTCTCTATTTTGGCAGTAAGGGTTAGAGAATGACAATCACTCATTCTTCAAACCAGCACCTTTTGTTTTGAGATGGATTGCTCTTTGGAGAGCACAATATGATGAAAGTTGTGCGTGTTTGGGGGGAGTGCCCACAGAAACTTGGATTTCTCTATCATCCCTGGGAATGGTTGTTTTGCCTCAGGTGGATGCTGCACTTTATATAGGTATATATTGTTGAATGTTAATTGTTAATAAGATTTCTTTCCTGATAGAAAAGATTGATAAATTATTTTTTAATATTACATTTTCTAATTTCTTTTAAGATTTTTTTCCTAAATGAAAAACTTCATAAATTATGCTTTAATCTTAGCTTTTGAATTCCAATTTACAATAAGATTTCATTCCTAAATGAAAAGATTCATAAATTATCTTTTAGTTCTAACCTTTTTAAAGTGTCGTAAGGAGTATTCCCTAGCTGTTCAAGATATTGGCAAATGTGGTTCTCCATTTTCGCGTATGAGGTGTGGGTTGATACCTAAGTGACAGCATGCCGCCACTACACCAAACACCCACAGTGTTCTAAACCTTATAGGTTAGGGAAAGGATGGCATTTGATTCTCATACGAGGGTTGGACATAATTAATACTCCTAACCAGATTTTACATTGTTTGACATATAAAACTCATTGATGCAATTAGATTTGCGAATAACAGCATGAATTATGCATGGAAGTTGGATAACCTAGGTCAAATAAAAGTAAATTTCATTAAAGTTTAGTTACACACACGCAAGGAATAAGGAAGTAAAACTCGGACTCGAGTAAGCCTCCCAAATTTTATAGTAAGAAAAGAGAGAGAGACAGCCTCAAGGTAATTTCAAGCAAATTTTGTGATTTTATTCTAAATGAATTTCTCGTAACTTCTTTTTTATTGGAAATCATGTCCAGCTGGATAATGTCATTTGAAATAATTTACTCCCAAATTTTTTATGCAATATTATCCTTAATCACCCTTCTTCACTTTCAAATGACTTGATAATTTTGTTTGCTAATAAGCTACATATATATAAGTTTCATCTGTAAATGATCTGAATAATTTATAAGGTAAACTGAAGAAAATAAAACCACTAAAAACAATGGGACAGGTGTCTTCTGTGTCCGTGTTTGTGAATATATATATATATATATATATATATATATATAATAGGTCAGGGATAAAAACCTGACCTTTTAAATATCAAACTTAAAGTGTTTTTTTTTTTTAATTTAAAATTACCAATGTAATCTTAAAGATAGGTTGATGCACAATATATAGTAGGTTGATTTTGTTTTTGGGTTTTAATAGTGTTTTATAATAAACAAAAATGAATAGCTCCCATAGCATCACATTTTGATAATAAAAAATCGATATTTTTCATAAAGACAACTAGATTCAAAACACATTTTATATCAAAATAATTTTCATAAATATGTTAGGATGTTTATCTTTTATTTAAGATAACCTTTTAACAAAACATAAAAGGGTTTGACAGTTGTACTCCCGTCAATGGTGAGGCGGTCATCCAGTTAAATCGGGTCTGGTTTCTTTCATGTAGTAGCCGGTGTTGTAGTTTAGTTGAGCCTGAAGCTAGCCTGGATTGTTGATTGCATTTATGATTTGTTTTCAACAACAGACAATATCAGGAGTAACTTATACGAGGCAAGTATGCAGAGTTCTTAGAATCAATTGGAAAAAAGGGATCCTGCCTAGGCGAGTTCCATGCACCTCACCAAGCTAGCTGATGGCTTAAAGCTTTTCGCCAAAAAGAAAGGAAAAGGAAAGACATCACCATGTATATTAGGACTACATTGACAGAGATTGTCGAGCTGGATAAATATGTAGCTACGAATGGCCTACATAAAATACTTGTTTTTATATTGACATTTTAAATTTAAAATTTATTACTATTTTTTTTTAATAAAAAATTTCTAACTTCGCTCCTGGTTGTGTATTGCAATGGTTTTTAGAAGGTTGCCCGATCTAGGTTGCAATCTCTACAGACTGAGGCTGAAGCATCAATTAATATGATGCATGTTTGGGCTGCAGGTATTCTATATGCAACCACTGAAATAGCAACAAAAACGTTTCACATGTTCAAAGGTAAAATTAAGGCAACCAGAGTTACGTTTCTTCGAATATTTTGATTTGGGTTTGCCCGCCAGGCTCTTTTGGTAAAAAAGAGAAAAAAAAATAATAAAAAAATAAGAGGGCATCATAAGACGAGCTTAGAAGAGCACAATGCACATTTTACAAGACTTTAACAAACACAATAACTGAAAACAAGCAACGTTCTTTCTTTTGAGACTGTCATTGTATACATACGGCAATGTGAGTATATTTATATTAATATTTTTAGAGGGCGTTGATGGCCATAGAACATGCGGAACAAAACACATATGTAATTTTTTTTTATCAAACACTGTCTGCACTACAAGATTAACATGGTAGACGATTAGAGATGCAGTACAAGATAAACATGGTAGACGATTAGAGAGGAGTATAAATTATGCTCTGTTCCATATGGTCCGGAGCGGAACAAAACACGCCTCCCTCCTACCCTCGGCTGGCCCTTGCCCCCAACTCCCTTTTCTCTTTCTCTCCTCGTGTCTCCCTCTCCGCCCCCGAGCTGCCTCTTCTCCTCCGCCTAGCCCTTTGCCCAAGTCTTTTTTCTTTCTCATTTTCCTCTGTCTCCGCCCCTGAACTGCCATCGCCCTTTCTTTTTCTCGCCCTTTCTCTTTCTCCCCTTCTCCTCAATGTCTCTTCTGAGTCTCCTCTTGGCCAACTGCTCTACCCCTTTCTCCCCTGCTCTCTCTGCTGCTCTCTACGCCCATTTCATTACTACAAGGAGCTCCATTGCCATGAGTAGCTTTTTGCAGGTGAAGTACACTTCTCAGTTTTTCTCTTTCTCTTGTTTTCTCTCTCGCTCCCTCCTTCTATTTGTCTCTGATTTGCACTTGTGGACGCCGTAGCTGGTGACTTTCACCTTGAAGGACTCGATGTAGAAGTAGCCGTTCTTGTCTGTCATCCCTTCCACCACCATCGGCACCCCTCGAGTTGTTGCGGACCAGCTTGACGGTTGCTCCAGTAAAATGGAGAGAAAGGGAAACAGAAAAGAAAGCATAAGACAGAGAATGCGTTCATTTGCTGGTCTTCCTTCTAGCTCTCTTTCCTTTCAACGTTTGGTTGCTGATGATGGAGGCATGCTTTTGTGAAAAGAAACAGAGAAAAGAAAGAAGAACAACGCCCGAGTTTCTTCACTTTTTGTTTCTCTACATTTTGATGTTAGGATTAGTTTAATAAAACCCAAAAAGATTACACTATCTCTGTCTCTCTCTCTCTCTCTCTCTTTGCTGTAAACCGCTTCACCATTGAACCTGAGGCAAGCAAAATGGCATTCTCATTAGCTTTTTGAACATTTTACTATTCAAGCAGGCATCAGCCTCGAGACTGACTTGTCTCTCTATGACAGACACCATTAGAAAACAGAGCAGTAAAGGGGAGCTCAGCTCAACCAATGCTTGCTAAGAGTGAAGAATAAGAAACAGGATGTCGTATAAGAATCTTATGAGTCTTAGTTATCATACAGACCGAGCATAGGAGTGGCGCCAACCAGAGTGTCCACGTCCTTGTAAGTGCAGGATTTGCAGTAAACAACTCCCTCCACGGCCACACGACTGCGAGGAGGCCAATTTGCTCGCTTCTTAGTTCATACTTCTGTCCCTCTTGCAAAGGCCAATTTGGTCTTCCTAGAATGGCCAGTTGGGGTGGGATTCTCTTACACAAACACCTCTTCTGATATTCCCAAGCTTGGAGACAGGATCACAGGTAAATTCTTCTTCTGGGCCTTTCATCAGTGGCTATTGCTTAAAAACATTTCTGTATAATTATAGGGTGTTTCATACCTAACAGGTATCTCAAAATATATGATCTAAAACATTGTCAGAAATATCATACTTGGGTTTGGCCTCTGCTTTTGTGTCCGTGTTAGTAGAGAATTTGTCTTATATTTCTTCCCTTTGGACTTGAAAAGGAAGTGTGAGTGAAAATCCCTTGCACTTGCATCATGGGGATGGTGGGAGGAGAGTCGCAAGGTAACAATCAACTAAATGATAGGAAATTTGAACATAAAGATCAAGTTATATTCTAAGAAAAGAGCCTTACTGTTTTCTTGCTGCTGAGTTATCTTTAATCTTATTGTGCTGACAGACAAGGTTGGGTGAACTCTGTACCCATGTTTTAAAGATCCCTTTTCATGAACAACTGTGGGCTTCTTGGTACAGTTGCCTTCATACAGTGCTAATAGCTAGTTGTATTGAAGACAACCAAGGTCCACAGTCTGCAAAGCAGTAAACCTGGTGATGGGTCAGTACTTGTTGTCAGAAGTTTGTACTCAAAACCAATTAGTGATAAAAGGCTTTGTCTGCTTCAATCATGGATGGGAAAAATGGGAAGGAAATGTTGTCTGCACCATGTTGGTAACATGGCTAGTGCAAAGAAGTGGCATGAATAAAAAGCTAAGGCTTCTAACTCTGAGAAGTCTTGGCCTTTTGAGTGAAGGCAAGTGGAGTGGGGCACTGCCATATTAGCTTGTAACCTGTAATTGCTTCCCAAATTGAGAACTGCTAGCTCACATACCCGCTTGATCTGAAGTTCAGGGATGGGTGAGTGGTCCTACAAATGGTTCACGAATATCNTGAGCCATGTGCTTGCAGATCCTGTCAACTTCATAATAGGGCCACTTTAGCGTCTTGATACTGTACATAAACGTGCATTATTGGATTTTCTGGCTTGTTTCTCAGGTCTACACGGAGCAGACGCATCTCAATGGGTTGTGATATAGGCCACTTCCAATACCAACACAGCAAAACCTGGTTTATCAAATTTTTCACAAGATCCAACTAAAGATATCTCAATTGCGGTTGGCTTCTGAATGATACCGGCCCATTAATATGTCCAGTGATACCGTAACTCGGGTTCATCTGTTCAGAATAGTTGCAGGAAGGCGGAATGTGTCCTTTTCGGCTGTTTCTCTTGTGCCTTTGTGGGATGATATTGTGTATTACTTATTAGCTTCTTGAGATAAGATTAAAATGTAACAAAGATTCAACTAGTAAATCAGATCTAATAGACATGAAGATTAATAACGTAGCATTTATATGTCATAAACTTTGGTACACCATAGTTTCACGTTCCTTTTTGTTCCTATATTTTTTAACTTTATAATTACATTTTTTTATTGTTTTTCCTATGCCGTTCTTTTCTTTTTCACACTCTCACATATTCTTTTCTCAACTTTTTGTGTTTCTATTTCTCATTTTCTCATTTAGCAACCCTCGGACCTAAGATTGGTGGATTTTAAGGAATGGAGAAGACATGGAGCCCCAAAATGGGACTGGTTTTACTCGTTATCTATATATATTGTGGTTTGATGTTTGTCCGTCATGATATTAATTTGATAATGCTTTTGATAAAAAAAGTGTGCCTTTTTAACTATATGTAGTTGTCTTCATATTCCATGTTTCTACGTCACGTTTGTATGGCATAAAGGCATTTCTTCTTACAACTTTTAAGGCCTAACTGGTTGATTTGTCTCATTTTAGCTGGTTCCTTACCTTGGACTAACGTGTGAAACTGAAGTACTTAATTAGTTCCCCTTTCCTATCGTTCTCCATTAGCCACCAGACAGAAGTTTTGAACAGTCGTATTTAACTATGACAAGTTGAGACTTCATAAAGCACGAAAGAAGATAGGAAGCAAAATCTCAAAATTTTGGACCTGAGTTGCAGAACTTGGGACATAGAACATCATGGTTCATGATAACAAAACAGAAGAGTGATGGATAAGACATTTTGCCTGTCCAGTCTCAATGGGCAGCAAACAAACAAACTTATTCCCCACTAGACCCAAATAACTTGAGCAGGTGGAAGACACAAACGTCGGACAAAACGGATTTATCGAATAGAATAGAAACAAACGGCAAACAGGACGGACAAAACACAAACATATGTGAAACAAACACTAGACAAGATGAACGTAGTGTTATGTTTTCAAAATCATCAAAACGTAGATACGAAACATCGTTGTTCATGAAAACAAAACAGTAGTGCGATCGACATGACATTATGTTCCAATAGACAATAATCAAACAAGCGAATGGACAACAATCAAACAATCTCTTAAAGGTTCTTATATATATACATAATCAAATATGTAAAATCATTTACGTAATTATTTCCCACCGGACCCAAATAACTCGAGCAGGTGGAGGAATAGGGGGTTGATGTCCATAAAAAGCACATTGGAAGCCCAACTGTTATCATCAAGGCCATGTGTCTTGAGGTGGTTGCTTGTATCGTAGATGATGTATCCACTGAAGACGACTGTCTTGAGAATGCTGGAGATTATGGTGGTTATTTTGTGGAAGGGAAAAAAGATTTGATAAAAACAAAATATAACCAGACTTCTCAATACTTTGGACAAAATAATTGGGAAGAAATGGAAGGAAATTTCTAGTTGCAGGCATACCCCAAGAATGTCAAAGCAAATAAAAGCCATCAAGAAACCAAAGAGGAAAGACTCCTGAAATTGGGCGACACCGCCCTGACTTGCTGCCCAAAATACATACAGAGCCAAGCACACAGCCAGCAAGACCGTTACAATCGCAGCTTCTAGGACGATCTTGCCTGCTCCAACCAACAACAAAAAGGATTCAATAAAATTTTCACTGGAACAGTTGCAGAATTTAACTGAAGTAACATTGATAATCTGTGACGAATTGAGGGTAAATGCTACATTATTGGTTGCATGCATGAAACAATATATGGTTCATGAACAAAAACCTATAATTGATCTGTAGGTCACACTCTTGTGGAGAAAGAACATTAGTAGACGATATGGGAGGTAAAATTTTTCAGCCTTCCATACCTCTCTTCAATCACGACTGCCCGTTAGAATATTGTCCGATATAATATTGTATGATGCATCAATGACAATGGATCGTGCGGCGTATTGTGAGAGGCAGAAGATGTCTCTGTAGGAAAAATCCAAGGTATGTATGTGTGTGTGTATTTTAAACTTAAAAAACATAAGCATATAAATTCGACAACATATGTTGATTTTAATAGTACAAAAATTTTGATATTACAAGAGTTGTTATTTTTTATTATTAAAATAACATATGTCAACTCATAAAATAATCAACGTAATATATGTTTCCTGCAAATCATCCTTAAGATCATACAACTTTATCGGTAACCTATGTGATTTACGATATTTCAATTTTACATGTATAATTATAATCATAAAAGACACAAGATTACATGACGTGATGTGTGAAGTCACCAGGAAATTATTTTTTATGTTTTTTATGTACTTGGTTCGAGCGGAGATTCACGCTGAATTACCGAGCGGAGATTCTCGCTGAATTACCGAGCGGAGATTCTGACTGAATTACCGAGCGGAGCCGGCACTCGGTCAAACTGGAAATAGTCACATTCAATATCACGATTTACTTAGAGGCCTGTTCGATGCCTCAAAAATTTATTGTTGAGGACTTGAGTTGCAGAACTTGCGACATAGAAGATCAAGGTTTATGATAACAAAACAGAAGTGTGATGGACAAAACATTTTGCCTGTCCGGTCTCAATGGGCAGCAATCAAACAAATTTATTCCCCACCGGACCCAAATAACTTGAGCAGGTGGAAGACACAAACATCGGACAAAACAGATTTATCGAATAGAACAGAAACAAACGACAAACAAGATGAACAAAACAAACATATGTGAAACAAACACTAGACAAGAGGAACCTAGTGTTATGTTTTTAAAATCATCAAAACGTAGATACGAAACATCATTGTTCATGAAGACAAAACAATAGTGCGATCGACATGACATTCTATTCCCATAGACAACAATCAAACAAGCGAATGTACAACAATCAAACTACCTCTTAAAGGTTCTTATATATATACACAATCAAACATGCAAAATCATTTACGTAATTATTCCCCACCAGACCCAAATAACTCGAGCAGGTGGAGGAATGGGTAGTTGATGTCCATAAAAGCACACTGGAAGCCCAACTGTTATCGTCAAGGCATGTATCTTGAGGAAGTTGCTTGTATCGTAGATGATGTATCCACTGAAGATGACTGTCTTGAAAATGCTGGAGATTATCGTGGTTATTTTGTGGAAGGGAAAAGAGATATGATAAAAATAAAATATAACCAGACTTCTAAATACTTTGGACAAAATAACTGAAAAGAAATGAAAGTAAATTTCTAGTTGCAAGCATACCCCAAGAATGTCAAAGCAAATAAAAGCCATCAAGAAACCAAAAGAGGAAAGACTCCTGAAATTGGGTGTCACTACTCTGACTTGCCGCCCAAAATACATAAAGAGACAAGCTCACAGCCAGCAAGACCGTTACACTCGCAGCTTCCAAGACGATCTTGCCTGCTCCAGCCAACAACAAAAAGGATTCAATGAAATTTTCACAGGAAAAGTTGCAGAATTTAACATAAGTAACATTGATAATCTGTGACGAATTGAGGGTAGATGTTGCACTATTGGTTGCATGCATGAGATTGTGGCTGAATTACCGAGCGGAGATTCTGACTGAATTACCGAGCGGAGCCGATGCTCGGTCAAACTGGAAATAGTCACATTCAATATCACGATTTACTTAGAGGCCTGTTCGATGCCTCGAAAAATTATTGTTGTGGACCTGAGTTGTAGAACTTGTGACAAAGAACATCACGGTTCACGATAACAAAACAGAAGTGTGATGGACAAGACATTTTTCCTGTTCACTCAATGGTCAGCAATCAAACAAACTTATTCCCCATCGGACCCAAATAACTTGAGCGGGTGGAAGACACAAACATTGGACAAAACGGATTTATCGAATAGAACCGAAACAAACGGCAAACAGGACGGACAAAACAAACATATGTGAAACAAACACTAGACAAGAGGAACGTAGTGCTACGTTTTTAAAATCATCAAAACGTAGATACGAAACATCGTTGTTCATGAAGACAAAACAATAGTGCGATCGACATGACATTCTATTCCAATAGGCAACAATCAAACAAGCGAATAGACAGCCATTCAAACAACCTCTTAAAGGTTCTTATATATATACATAATCAAATATGTAAAATCATTTACGTAATTATTCCCCACCGGACCCAAATGACTCGAGCAGGTGGAGGAGTAGGTAGTTGATGTCTATAAAAAGCACACTGGAAGCCCAATTGTTATCGTCAAGGCCATGTGTCTTGAGGAAGTTGCTTGTATCGTAGATGATGTATCCACTGAAGACGACTGTCTTGAGAATGCTGGAGATTATCGTGGTTATTTTGTGGAAGGGAAAAAAGATTTGATAAAAACAAAATATAACCAGACTTCTCAATACTTTGGACAAAATAATTGGGAAGAAATGGAAGGAAATTTCTAGTTGCAGGCATACCCCAAGAATGTCAAAGCAAATAAAAGCCATCAAGAAACCAAAGAGGAAAGACTCCTGAAATTGGGCGACACCGCCCTGACTTGCTGCCCAAAATACACACAGAGCCAAGCACACAGCCAGCAAGACCGTTACAATCGCAGCTTCTAGGACGATCTTGCCTGCTCCAACCAACAACAAAAAGGATTCAATAAAATTTTCATTGGAAAAGTTGCAGAATTTAACTGAACATTGATAATCTGTGACGAATTGAGGGTAGATGCTACACTATTGGTTGCATGCATGAAACAATATATGGTTCATGAACAAAAACCTATAGTTGATCTGTAGGTCACACTCTTGTGGAGATAGAACATTAGTAGACGATATGGGAGGTAAAATTTTTCAGCCTTCCATACCTCTCTTCAATCACGACTGCCCGTTACAATATCGTCCCATATAATATTGTATGATGCATCAATGACAATGGATCGTGCGGCGTATTGTGAGAGGCAGAACATGTCTCTGTAGGAAAAATCCAAGGTATGTATGTGTGTGCGTATTTTAAACTTAAAAAACATAAGCATATAAATACAACAACATATGTTGATTTTAATAGTACAAAAATTTTGATATTACAAGAGTTGTTATTTTTTATTATTAAAATAACATATGTCAACTCATAAAATAATCAACGTAATATATGTTTCCTACAAATCATCCTCAAGATCATACTACTTTATCGGTAACCTATGTGATTTACGATATTTCAATTTTACATGTATAATTATAATTATAAAAGACACAAGATTACATGACGTGATGTGTGAAGTCACCACAAAATTATTTTTTATGTACTTGGTTCGAGCGAAGATTCTCGCTGAATTACCGAGCGGAGATTCTGACTGAATTACCGAGCGGAGCCGGCACTCGGTCAAACAGGAAATAGTCACATTCAATATCACGATTTACTTAGAGGCCTGTTCGATGCCTCAAAAATTTATTGTTGTGGACTTGAGTTGCAGAACTTGCGACATAGAAGATCATGGTCTATGATAACAAAACAGAAGTGTGATGGACAAAACATTTTGTCTGTCCGGTCTCAATGGGCAGCAATCAAACAAACTTATTCCCCACTAGACCCAAATAACTTGAGCAGGTGGAAGACACAAACATCGGACAAAACAGATTTATCGAATATAACAAAAACAAACGGCAAACAAGACGAACAAAACAAACATATGTGAAACAAACACTAGACAAGAGGAACCTAGTGTTATGTTTTTAAAATCATCAAAATGTAGATACGAAACATCATTGTTCATGAAGACAAAACAGTAGTGCGATCGACATGACATTCTATTCCCATAGACAACAATCAAACAAGTGATTGTACAACAATCAAACTACCTCTTAAAGGTTCTTATATATATACATAATCCGTTATGTAAAATCATTTACGTAATTATTCCCCACCAGACCCAAATAACTCGAGCAGGTGGAGGAATGGGTAGTTGATGTCCATAAAAAGCACACTGGAAGCCCAACTGTTATCGTCAAGGCCATGTACTTGAGGAAGTTGCTTGTATCGTAGATGATGTATCCACTGAAGACGACTGTCTTGAGAATGCTGGAGATTATCGTGTTTATTTTGTGGAAGGGAAAAAAATTTGATAAAAAGAAAATATAACCAGATACTTTGGACAAAATAACTGAAAAGAAATGGAAGTAAATTTCTAGTTGCAATCATACCCCAAGAATGTCAAGAGCAAATAAAAGCCATAAAGAAACCAAAGAGGAAAGACTCCCGAAATTGGGTGTCATGGCCCTCACTTGCTGCCCAAAATACATAAAGAGTCAAGCTCACAGCCAGCAAGGCCGTTACACTCGCAGCTTCCATGACTATCTTGCCTGCTCCAGCCAACTACAAAAAGGATTCAATGAAATTTTCACAGGAAAAGTTACAGAATTTAATTGAAGTAACATTGATAATCTGTGACGAATTGAGGGTAGATGTTACACTATTGGTTGCATGCATTAAACAATATATGGTTCATGAACAAAAACCTATAGTTGAACTGTAGGTCACACTCTTGAAGAGATAGAACATTAGTAGACGGTAGGGGAGGTAAAAATTTTCCAGCCTTCCATACCTCTCTTCAATCACGACTGCCCGTTACAATATTGTCCGATATAATATTGTTTGATGCATCAATGACAATGGATCGTGCGGCGTATTGTGAGAGGCAGAAGATGTCTCCGTAGGAAAAATCCAAGGTATGTATGTGTGTGCATATTTTAAACTTAAAAAACTTAAGCTTGTAAATACGACAACATATGTTGATTTTTATAGTACCAAAATTTTGATATTACAAGAGCTGTTATTTTTTATTATTAAAATAACATATGTCAACACATAAAATAATCAACGTAATATATGTTTCCTGCAAATGATTCTTACGATCATACAACTTTATCGGTAACCTATGTGATTTACGATATTTCAATTTTACATGTATAATTATAATTATAAAAGACACAAGATTAAATGACGTGATGTGTGAAGTCATCAGAAAATTATTTTTTATGTACTTTGTTCAAGCGGAGATTCTGACTGAATTACCGAGCAGAGATTCTGACTGAATTACCGAGAGGTGCCGGCGCTCGGTCAAACTGGAAATAATCACATTCATTATCACGATTTACTTAGAGGCATGTTCGATGCCTAGAAAATTTATTGTAGCGTCATCCAATCCATCCTTATCTGTCCAAGATAGGATGAAAAAAACCCCGTTCAGGCTGAGAAAGGGGCGAATTATAAGCAAAACTCCTCCCTGCACCTTGTTCACAGAAGTTGTCTCTCCTCCCTTTCCCTGTTCTATTTCTAAGTTTTCACCGGGCACAGATGGTGGCGTGATGGTGACAACATCAGTGCACCTAAAATTTTTCTTCGGGCCCGTATGTGACCTTAGGAGGTCATTGTGACCATTTGTGCTCCAAGAAAAACCTTAGGTGGTCATTGACCATCTCGAGTGTTCAACGCCACCATCTGAAGTGTTTGCACATATCACATCACATGTGATATGTGTGTTGCCCGAAGATTGCACTCTTCTCTGTTGCCCTTGTGTCCATCTCGCCAGAGATTGTGAAGAACAACTTTGGCCTCCACTGATGCTGGATAAGAGCATTAGCTTTGCCATAGTTGTTCAACTGAGCCTTAACCAGCGTCAGAGGGTCCCATGCATGCTGGGTGCCAATCGTTAGGAGGGTGCTCTCATTCTTTGAGAAGCTGTGTGAAAGCTCGGCTCCAACGGCTGTGCTTGTTAGAGGGCTTACACTGTGGAAGAAGGAAGCAACCAAGGTATCCCCAACGGCTGTGCTTGTTAGCGGGCTTACACTGTGGAAGAAGGAAGCAACCAAGGTATCCCCCTTGTCATTCGTGCAATCACCATCGAAAGCCACCACTACTGGCAGTTTATGGGCGCTGTTCCTTTTGCTTTTCCTGGATGTTGATCTAGGCAAATGACACTCGGTAAGACGGAGTAGAGGGGAAATACAAGTTATGTAGTGACACATGACATACCCGTTGTGCTCCCATGTTTTTTCCTTGTCTTTCATTGCACTATCTTACTTATCTCTCTTGCGAGTTTGCCTCTTTTGGTCGTTTGTCACCTGGCTTTTTTTTATTGAGTGGTCTGGTTTGCAAGTCTTTCCTGTCAGCTAATGCTCACTCCTTTTGCCTTCTCCTTTCTTTTACCACTTCACCCTATGCCTTTATGTTACTTGTCACAAAAAACGCCGTTTTTTTTTAAAAAACGCCGTTTTTTTTAAAAAAACGCGTATTTAATGCCAAAAACTGTTCTGTCGTATAATACCCATATTATTCCCGTTTTTTTTTTAAAACATCAAAAAACAAAAAATGCGTATAATACCCATATTATACGTTATTTTCCCATTTTTTACTGTTTTTTATTAATTATTATTTTTTATAATTTTTAAGATGTATTAAATGTTTAATTTTTAAAAAAAAATTTGCCGAATTTTTCCCGTTTAATTCTCGAGATATAAAACTTTGCCGTATTATACCTGTTTTTTTCCTCGCCGTTTAATACCCCTCCCCGTTTTTTGTGACAATAATTGCACCTTGTTCACAGAAGTTGTCTCTCCTCCCTTTCCCTATTCGATTTCTAAGTTTTCACCGGGCACAGATGGTGGCATGATGATGACAATATCAGTGCACCTAAAATTTTTCTTCGGGCCCGTATGTGACCTTAGGAGGTCATTGTGACCATTTGTGCTCCAAGAAAAACCTTAGGTGGTCATTGACCATCTCGAGTGTTCAATGCCACCATCTGAAGTGTTTGCACATATCACATCACATGTGATATGTGCGTTGCCCGAAGATTGCACTCTTCTCTGTTGCCCTTGTGTCCATCTCGCCAGAGATTGTGAAGAACAACTTTGGCCTCCACTGATGCTGGATAAGAGCACTAGCTTTGCCAGAGTTGTTCAACTGAGCCGTAACCAGCGTCAGAGGGTCCCATGCATGCTGGGTGCCAATCGTTAGAAGGGTGCTCTCATTCTTTGAGAAGTTGTGTGAAAGCTCGGCTCCAACGGCTGTGCTTGTTAGAGGGCTTACACTGTGGAAGAAGGAAGCAACCAAGGTATCCCCAACGGCTGTGCTTGTTAGCGGGCTTACACTGTGGAAGAAGGAAGCAACCAAGGTATCCCCCTTGTCATTCGTGCAATCACCATCGAAAGCCACCATTACTGGCAGTTTATGGGCGCTGTTCCTTTTGCTTTTCCTGGATGTTGATCTAGGCAAATGACACTCAGTAAGATGGAGTAGAGGGGAAATACAAGTTATGTAGTGACACATGACATACCCGTTGTGCTCCCATGTTTTTTCCTTGTCTTTCATTGCACTATCTTACTTATCTCTCTTGCGAGTTTGCCTCTTTTGGTCGTTTGTCACCTGGCTTTTTTTTATTGAGTGGTCTGGTTTGCAAGTCTTTCCTGTCAGCTAATGCTCACTCCTTTTGCCTTCTCCTTTCTTTTACCACTTCACCCTATGCCTTTATGTTACTTGTCACAAAAAATGCCGTTTTTTTTAAGAAAATTACGTATTTAATGCCAAAAACAGTTCTGTCATATAATACCCGTATTATTCCCGTTTTTTTGTAAAAACGTCAAAAAACAAAAAATGCTTATAATACCCGTATTATACGTTATTTTCCCATTTTTTACCGTTATTTTCCCATTTTTTACTGTTTTTTATTAATTATTATTTTTTACAATTTTTAAGATGTATTAAATGTTTAATTTTTAAAAAAAAATTGCCGAATTTTTTCCGTTTTATTCCCGAGATATAAAACTTTGTCGTATTATACCTGTTTTTTTCCTCGCCGTTTAATACCCGTCACCGTTTTTTGTGACAATACTTGCACCTTGTTCACAGAAGTTGTCTCTCCTCCCTTTCCCTATTTTATTTCTAAGTTTTCACCGGGCACAGATGGTGGCATGATGATGACAATATCAGTGCAGCTAAAATTTTTCTTCGGGCCCGTATGTGACCTTAGGAGGTCATTGTGACCATTTGTGCTCCAAGAAAAACCTTAGGTGGTCATTGACCATCTCGAGTGTTCAACGCCACCATCTGAAGTGTTTGCACATGTGATATGTGCGTTGCCCGAAGAAAAATTTTAGGTGCACTGATGTTGTCACCATCTGTGCCCGGTGAAAACTTAGAAATAGAACAGGGAAAGGGAGGAGAGACAACTTCTGTGAACAAGGTGCAGCGAACAAGGTGCAAGTCGCCCCTTTCTCTGCTTTTCCCCGCTATTTTTGGTGATGTATGAGCGTCGGGCACTACTGTACTGGTGAAGTCTTGAAGTTTCCGACTTGAAATGCAGGAGGAAGCCCATTAAGCGAGACGATGGGGAACGATCAAGTGATATCGGTGGAGGAGAACAAGAATGGGAACGTCGATTTGGTGAGACGCGGTTCCTTTTGCTTTTCTTGGATGTTGATCTAGGCAAATGACACTCGGTAAGACGGAGTAGAGGGGAAATACAAGTTATGTAGTGACACATGACATACCCGTTGTGCTCCCATGTTTTTTCCTTGTCTTTCATTGCACTATCTTACTTATCTCTCTTGCGACTTTGCCTCTTGTGGTCGTTTGTCACCTGGCTTTTTTTTATTGAGTGGTCTGGTTTGCAAGCCTTTCCCTGTCATGGCACTATCTTTGCTTGCTTTATTTTTACAAGTCATATTAATACCTTTGACCATCTCTAGTGTTTTGATATTCATTGCGCCAACCGATGCACTTTTTATCTCTGCTTGGCTTAACAGCTAATGCTCACTCCTTTTGCCTTCTCCTTTCTTTTACCACTTCACCATATGCCTTTATGTTACTTGTCACAAAAAACGCCGTTTTTTTTTTTTAAAATGAGTATTTAATGCCAAAAATAGTTCTGTCATATAATACCCGTATTATTCCCGTTTTAAAAAAAAAACGTCAAAAAACAAAAAACGCGTATAATACCCGTATTATGCGTTATTTTCCTATTTTTTACCGTTATTTACTGTTTTTTATTAATTATTATTTTTTATAATTTTTAAGATGTATTAAATGTTTATTTTTAAAAAAAAAAAATTGCCGAATTTTTCCCGTTTTATTCCCGAGATATAAAACTTTGTCGTATTATACCTGTTTTTTTCCTCGCCATTTAATACCCCTCCCCGTTTTTTGTGACAATGGCTGATGAAAATTTTTCGGGAGTCAAGAACTGGTATGTGATTGAACTAGCATATGATTTAGGAAGAATCTATTTAGTGAAAGCTTGATTATTCCAAACTGGTTAGTCTACACCCTTGTGCACAATTTTTATGCACTGGTAGTGTGGTATGTAATGATCAAAACATATCAGGAAAAATTAAAAAACAAATATTTTTAGAAGGATGAAGGAGATTATGCGAATATTAAGCCTTACATTATATATATACATATATATATTCAAAAATTTCAAAAAATACCTCAACCCCCTTGTTTTGGGTGTGTATTTGTTGCATGCAACGAGATGCAAGAACTCGACCTCGTGATTATTTGAGAGTAAGAAACTCTCATTGGAAATTCCTTCAAAGGGAGCAAAGGGGAACATGAGAGTGGCACTCACCCAAGTAATGTCGAACTTGCTTGATATTGTCGGCTGCCCGTCCAGGGGTCACTGGGGCTAAGAAGTCGGTGAACGAATTGATGACGGTCACGACAATGGAGCAGACCAAGAGATTGACGAGGAGCTGCAGGAAGAGGATGGTGTAGACCTGCTGGATGAAGTCCCTGGAAGGCCAACGTTGTCCGTCACCTGGGCGTGTAGTGTTAGTGTCACCCTTTACCTCGATGCAGTCATCGCGAGTCGTTTTTTCCATGTTGTTGTTACTTCTATCCTGATCACGAGAGAGAGATAATTCATTAGTTATTGGAGGCTTTTTTTTTTGCTTGATTCAACAAGGGGTTTCTTTGCAGTGATCTTTTTTGGGTTAAATAGTGGAAAAGGGGGCCTGAGGGTTTTTCCCTATGTTGGAGTCATTCGAAAAGATTCAGTTTGGAGTAGATGATATCCATTATGAGGGTTTACGGATCGGTATCATCTGAATCTTTGACGCCTCTCTCCTTGTTTTATCTGTAACGTGAAAAAACAACCCACTGCTGAAAATCAGACCCAAAGAAAGAAATATAATCAACGAAGAGAGGGATTGTTGGGCAATAGCTTGGCACGACAGTAATAGGGTGATGTTTCATCTTCTCCAATACCAGAAAAAGGGCGAGAGATCAGACTGAGAGAAAACCTCCATTTAGGCATCTGTGCGCGGGGGGAGGGGAGGGTGGGAGGGGAGAGAGAGAGACAGAGAGAGAAGGCCACACAATACCTGAGGTGAGGCTGCTGCGAGGAAAACGAATTGCTCGTTTGAGCTACGGTTGGGCCTGATCTTGCCTACTGCGCAGAAGAAGCTATGGGCTAAGGGGAAGAAGAAGAACAAGAAAACAGTGAGCAGTGGCACTTCACACACCATGTCATGTAACATTGTGTCTTTTTATAATTATAATTATACATGTAGAATTGGTATAACGGAAATCACATAGGTTAAATTGGTATAACGGAAATCACATAGGTTACCGATAAAGTTGTATGATCTTAAGGATGATTTGCAGGAAAACATATATTAATAATAAAAAACAACAGCTCTTGTAATATCAAATTTTTGGTAATCTAAAAATCAACATATGTTGTCGTATTTACATGCTTATGTTTTGTTTAAAATACGCACACACATACATACCTTACGCTGCACAAACCATTTTCATTGATGCATCAGACAACATTATATCAGACAGTATCGTAACAGGCAGTCGTGATTGAAGAGGGGTATGAAAGGCTGAAAAATTTTACCTCTCCTATCGTCTACTAATATTCTATCTCCACAAGAGTGTGACCTACAGTGCGACTATAGGTTTTTGTTCATGAACCATAGCATCTACCATCGAATCGTCACATATTATCAATGTTGCTTAAGTTAAATTCTGCAACTTTTCCTCTGAAAATTTCATTGAATCTTTTCTGTTGGCCCGAGCCGGCATGATTGTCCTGGAAGCTGCGAGTGTAACGGTATTGCTGGCTGTGAGCTCGACTGTTTATGTATTTTGGGCAGCAAATCGAGGCCGTGACATCCAATTTCAGGAGTTTTTCCTCTTTGGATTCTTGATAGCATTTACTTGCTTTGACATTCTTGAGGTATGCATGCAACTAGAAATTTCCTTTCATTTTTTAAGTTATTTTGCCCAATGCATTGAGAAGTCCGCTTATATTTTGTTTTTACCAGATCTTTTTCCCCTTCCACAAAATAACGACAATCTCCAGCATTCTCAAGACAGTCGTCTTTAGTGGAACCATCTTCTACGATACAAACAACCTCCTCAAGAAGACACATGGCCTTGATAACAGTTGGGTTTCACTCAGTGTACTCTATATGGACATCATCATCCTATTCCTCCACCTACTCGAGTTATTTGGGTCTGGTGGAGAATAATTTCATAAATGATTTCATATATTTGATTATGTATATTTGTTTGATTGCTGCCCATTGACACTGAACATGCAAAATGTCTTGTCCATCACAGTTCTGTTTTGTTATCTCGAACCATGATGTTCTATGTCGCAAGCTCTGCAACCCTGGTCCAAAATTATGAGATTTTGCTTCCTGGCTTCTTTCGTGCTTTATGAAGTCTCAACTTGTCATAGTTAAATACGACTATTCAAAACTTCAGTCTGGTGGCTAATGGAGAACGATAGGAAAGGGGAACTAATTAAGTACTTCAGTTTCACACGTTAGTCCAAGGTAAGGAACCAGCTAAACTGAGACAAATCAACTAGTTAGGCCTTAAAAGTTGTAAGAAGAAATGGCTTTATACCATACAAACGTGACGTAGAAACATGGAATATAAAGACAACTACATATAATTAAAAAAGCACGCTTTTTTTTTATCAAAAGCAATATCAAATTAATATCATGACGGACAAACATCAAACCACAATATATATAGATAACGAGTAAAACCAGTCCCATTTTGGGGCGCCATGTCTTCTCCATTCCTTAAAATCCACCAATCTTAGGTGGAACGAGGGTTGCTAAATGAGAAATAGAGACACAAAAAGTTGAGAAAAGAATATGTGAGAGTGTGAAAAAGAAAAGAACGGCATAGAAAAAACAATAAAAAAATGTAATTATAAAGTTAAAAAATATAGGAACAAAAAGGAACGTGAAACTATGGTGTACCAAAGTTTATGACATATAAATGCTACGTTATTAATCTTCATGTCTATTAGATCTGATTTACTAGTTGA